>OMNV01009030.1:0-61476 GCA_900303265.1 Brotula barbata
GTGCCTTGCACGTGACTGGAAAATGCTGGCAGACATTGGCAAACAGCTGGTGTTCCCCTCAGAGATCGCCACCACCACCTTGAGGCCTGACTTGGTGCTCTGGTGCCCCTCCGCAAAGAAGGTATACATAATCGAACTCACCGTACCCTGGGAGGATTCCATGGAGGAGGTTTATGAGCGGAAGCATCTGCGGTATGTCGACTTAGCCGCCGAAGCAAAACATTGTGGCTGGAACGCGGAAGTCTGCCCAGTGGAGGTTGGGTGCAGAGGGTTTGTGGGAACATCCACCACAAAATTGCTGAGGGACTTGGGAGTTAAGGGCCAGAACCAGCGCACAGCCGTCAAAGCTGCATCGGAGGCGGCAGAAAGAAGCAGCCAGTGGCTCTGGCTGAAGAGAAACGACCCCAGTTGGGCCCCCAAGTAGTGTGCCAGGAGGTATGCGGTCGGTTTAGGCTTGACTCAGGGAACAGGATGCCCCTGCCATGCATAGTCCCCTGAGAGGTCCGCCACTGCCAACAAGGTGACTCTCATGGCTAATTGGGCTTGGGACGCAAGCTGAGGTCTGATCATCCTACAGCTGGCCGCCTCTGGGGAGGGTGTATAGTGTAAAGGCCGAAACACCCCATGACCCAGAGGAACACTACTGATGATGAGTCCCATAAATTCAATCCCTCCCCCGAATCCCCTTCAAGTCTATCCACCATTCAGTTATTTGCATGTGCTTGCACAGGAAGTCAACATCTCATCTTGTGTTTCTGGAATCAAAGGTTGCCGACCCCTGGGTTATACAGTACGTTTGAACAATATGATCAAAGATATCAACCATATTGATGAGGAGTTCTTAGCCAAAAGCTGAGGTTTCTAGTGCCCCCTATGGCCACATGGTGTTATTGCTGTTGCTAGACAAGCGACGAACGTGGAAAACCACAGCATTTCTAGCAAATATGATATCTGAATGTCGTCTTCCCAATACTTGCTGACCTTATTTGCCTTTTTAAACAGTGGCAATATATTTAAGCTTTCAAGGAAAAGAAAGGAAAGTTGTACTTAGGCTTGTTAAACAGGAACACCTATTGCCAGAAACCAGCATTGATTTTCTAGTCCATCAAAATGCAATACCGCATATTCACCACTGGATGTCACCACTGTGCTAAGAGTTTACCGGAGAGCAACGCTGCCGTTCTGCCGTTTTTTATTTTTTTATTTATTGATTTAATGGGGAAATTAATGAAGATCATGACAAAGCTAATTTCCATCTGTCAGTAATGTAGTTAAAGTAAAATCATGAAGGACAATATTTAAGAATGTTTCAGGAGACCTCGTACTTTGGTGCAGTATAAATATTTTAGAAATAATTCTTACTTTTACTCAACTACATATGTGATGGAAAATATGTACTTTTACTTCACTACTTTTCTCAAATAGATTTGATACTCATTACAAAATGAATTCTGAAATAAAGATGTTTTCAATATGCAGACTGGGAGATGGACAAAAGACTGATAAAAATTGTCTGATTTTATTCAAAGTATGATGTTTGTAAAAAAAACCCACAGAAATTGTGCTATTGGTTAAGTTTTTTTTGTAAATTTGAGAATGTTTAATTGTAAACATTTTTTGTCTTGCAAAATTTGAAAAACAATACATAGAGGACTGTTGAAGTCTATCTCATTTGATGTGCCTCTAAAGGTTAAACTTTTTAAAAATAAAGTTTGAAAAGCTACATTGAAGCTACATTACCTTATGTAAGTTAGGGTCACCGTTTCGCTTCAGAGACATGTTTTACTTTCAATACTTAAGTGTAGCTATTCAATCCAAATTCTATCCAAAAATATATCCAAGTATGTTTTCTGATGGATTTTTACTGAGTTACCTTTAAATGAAATATCTGTCACCGTTTCGCTTCAGAGACATGTTTTACTTTCAATACTTACGTGTAGCTATTCAATCCAAATTCTATCCAAAAATATATCCAAGTATGTTTTCTGATGGGTTTTTACTGAGTTACCTTTAAATGAAATATCTGTCTTTAACTCACTTCAAATATTGAGGTATTTTATCCATCACTGCCTCTCACTAAAGCAGGATTCAAGTAATGTTTTATTTTCCTCCTATTTCTGGCTCCAATAGCATGCCTTGCCCCTGGAGGAGAGGGAACCTTAGTTTGATTTGCCTCTCCTAAGGTTTCTTCCTATTTGCCTTACATTATACGGTTCTGGGGAGTTTCCTTCCTTGTCTTCCACTTGTTTAGTGGGCCTGTATAGTCCTTTGTGACACAGTCTGTGATATTGGGTTGCACAAACAAACTTGACAAGTCTGTCTCTCAGAGTTATTCCTGTAAAATGTACCCCCTCTTTTTATTCTTTTTCTTTTATTACTGTTGTTGTTGTTGTTGGGGTTCAACCAGAGCTTTGAACATAAATAACCAAATCACAAATAAAGTCTGAATAACCAAAAAAATAAATTGTTCTTGCCTCAAATTTTAAAATGTACATATATTTAAAATATCATTTCTTCTATCCAGCCATCATCTGTCGTGTATTGCCGGTATCTTCCAGCAGGGGTCGATGTTCTCTTACAGATGAACGGATCAACAGGACGAATCATTGTATAGAATCTGGCTCGTGCGTTTTCCTCCAACTTTTTTCAGCGCTCAGACTGCTGCGGTTATATCGGCACAGAGAAAGGAAGTAGCGCCAGGCTAGCTGCTGTTAGCCGCTCACAAACCCTTCAGTCCTCCGGGAAAACATGGACTTCTGAGCCCTTTTCACCTCGGAGTCCGCTTTCCTTTATTTCACTCTTAAGACACCGAGGAAACGAAGTAGGCTACCGTTTTTCTCCACTCGTTCGTTTTCTTTCCGTGCCGGTCTCTAACCCACAGACTGAATCAACACTCAGCTTTGTGTTTCTGCTGCCCCGCCGTTGTTAGCTTACTCGTTCCAAATAGAGTCTAGTTTTTTCAACAAAGGGACTTAAGATTTTTTTTTGCTCTCAGCTCATTGAATTTTGGGGAATACGTATGAGGATTACACCGAGAAAATGACAAAGAAAGCTGGGAAAGGTAAATAATACTGTTGCTTGTATACTCGGATTTGTTGCTAGCTACGAGCTGTTCGTCACAGCCAAAGTTTATTGTCAACATTATGGTTTTGTAAAATGTGTGATTTATTGTTGACCTGCTCCTTTTTATCTACTATCGGGTGAGCATTGACAGTTATTGAATGTAGTTTGGAGTTAATAGGGCGCAGTCTCTGCACATTTATTTTCAGCTGATTGTGGTTCAGTGTATTTAAGTAACAGTCGCTCATATATCGATAAAAGGTAAAAGATGAGCACGTCATTAGTCAGCCATAAGTATTTTCAGACAGTGTGTGTGAATGAACAGAGAATGTAGGCCGACTTGTTGCAGTGTGTAGTCCTCAGGCTTGGTGCACAGTCTAACTACCCTCCATGTCAGTGGGTTCTAGTTTAGTTGGTTGTGTTTGACAGAAAAGCAGCCGGACAGGTCAGCAGTGTTGATCCACAGACTGTTATTATGTGCACTGCACGTAAAAGTTACTGACAACACCCATTGGTAGCCAATGATAGTGTATTTGCTGAAATACTACAGTGAATGAAAGAGAGACACACACTATACTGATGATTGTAGTGCAATTTTCCAATATGGCTTATCCTGTGTGCTTTCCCTGCTCTCAAAGACTGCATTGTTGTCAACTGATTAAATTAGCTTGTTTCAGCAGGGTGCAATTGACAGTGAATATCTGAATCATATATCATGTAGGGCTGATAAAAAATATGAATATATGTATCTATAGATATATATACACATACAGTATGTTTATTTAATTTTTTGTCATTTACTAAGTAGAAATGTGAAACATTTATTGATTCACTCATCTTGTTACAGGCATTTACCCCTCCCCCCTGTTTTTGACATTCTATAGAATAAACCATTGTCTCTCTCAGATCTATCCAATCAAGATAAAAGGTGTCAACTCTTAATCAAGAGAACTAATCTGAGCTAGATAATCAAGTGTGCTTACAGCAGGCAGCGATGGAAAATATGCAGTGTTTTGGTACTTGAAGACCAGGATTTAAACCACTGGACTAGAAGATAAGCTGGCTAATTTAAAATGTAATAAGTAGGTTAATATAATAATCAGTAATTAAAGCCCTACTGTGTTTTGGAAAACCTTTGACAGTACCACCCTGCCTGAGGTCTACGTGCTGCAACTTTATGGGCTTCATATTGCATGGTTTTGTTTACAGTGCAAATTGGAAACAGTCTTTCTCTCCATATTTATGTACTCCACTGCAGAGCACTTAACTGCAAACAGCTATAACTCCAGTAGTTAGAGTTACCTGAGAAGGTGTCATGGGCCTCTACCTATGCAAATACACAAGCATCAGTGTAGTCAAACGATGGAGGATACAGGTAGGCACACTAGCTGCTTTTCCTTACAAAGTTAAAAAACAAAAAGTAAAAAGTATTCCACAGCTGCTGTTGGAGCAAGCGTTCACGATGTGACTAAAGTCTGGGTGGTGGAAAAAAGTAATCACACTTAGGAACAGTAAAGTGATGTTCATATGGACTCCACTTGGAAGTTCCTCACCCAGTCTGTTTTCTTCTTTCCATTTCTTCAATTTACTTTGGGCTAAATACTGTTTGTGCTATTCCAGTGGCCAAATGAGTCATTTCCTTTTGGTGAAATAATGTATTTACACTTTCTTCTGTCAGCTTCATGGCTCTGTCAGCCACATGTTATGACCCAGCTGATGTTAGACTGAAAGTGGAAAAATCTAAATGTGTCTTCTTGAAGAGTTGAGGAGTTAGAATGCAGTTCATAAATGGGCTATGCATCAAATAAAAATGGGTGGAAAGTGGCTAGATGGCTTACATTTCTCACATTTATTTGTATGTTATTGCAATTTCTACATGTTGCACTGCGTTTTTTAGGTGGTAATATGAACCAACGCAACAGTAAGGGTGTGTTTCAACAAACACCATATTTATTTTAGTTCCACTTTTTCAAGGTATTTCACACAGGCCAGCAGACCACACAAGTACAGGACATGTTGTTCACAGTGATACAAGTATGCCTGCCTGACATTTTTGTGGGAATCAACAAAGGAGCAAAAAAAAGTATGCCATTCCATTTTAATGCAAGAATGAATAAAATTTTTCATACACATATAGTACATATAAGACATTGCTGATCCAAGGGGTTTTTTTTGCCAAGAAATCTGATAGCACATACGAGCATTCAAATGTTAATAGTTCTTCCTGTTTTTGCTAGACTTCTCACAATATTGTTAAATTATTAACAGACCACTGTTATACTCAGATTGAAGCAGGTTTTAACTCATTTTAGCTCATAACATCCTCCGGGGGCTTCTAGACACTCCATCGACAGAATAGTTGTCTGCAATCTCTAAAAGCAAAGGGCCATATGGCTGTCTGCTAATGGTCCGCGGGCAGCAGTTCCACTGTAGACTGACAGAGCTGACCGAAGTTGAAGATGTGAGGGGGGAGGGGAAGACGACCTATTACATCTTGAGCTCAGGCTTGAATTGTAATTGGCCTACGCATCCTGCTAGATGCACTTGTGTGAAACTGCGGCTGAAAAGATAATTGCCCCAATCATTTCTCTGCCAATATTTCTCCGCTGGCCTCAGATGGTGTTTTAATACTTTCTTTTTCAACTGCTGCAACTTACATGATCATAGTGATGTTATTATAGATTTTTTCAAATTTAACCTTTATTTAACCAGGGGACTTCCATTGAGATTGAGACTATATTACAGTAATATACAGTAATATAGGCTGATCTAAACTGTGTGTGTTTTAAATCAAGTTCCATAGTATACCATATCTATACCAATGATAAGCCAATGTGGCAATCAGCATGAAATATAGCTCATATTATCAAAACTTAAAACTTTATTTTTCAAAACTTTATTACATATATTTGTTATTTATTACTAATTTGTGAATATTTGTTAAAATGTCTCAGTGATGACTTGGCTGTTTAGGTCATGTCTGAAAGGCCACAGTATGCTTCGCTCAACAGTCAGTCGGAGACCTTGTTGGAAAGTAAACTTGCTTGTAGCTTTTGAATTCCCACACTGGAAAGTGGAGTGAAAATTTTGTCGTCATGGAGAGATGAGGCGGTAGCGTGTGTGTGCAGGTCTGTGTCTGGGTAATCGGAAATGCAATTAATCACATGAACAGTAGAAACTGCACAAACATTCACTTTAGGAAAACGGAAGGATAGCTTTATCTTCTATCTATCTGCAGCTTATTTTTAAACAAAGACTTATGGGGGTTGAGTTCCTGTTAACTGCTCTAGTAAGCATAGAACCTACTTCTTTAGTTTCTGTGATTTTGGGAACTGTCTAGTTTCTCAAAACTTATGGTTCAATGGACAATCAACATTAATCAGAGATTGTGGAATATATTGATGTGTCCTGCAAAACAGGCTGGATTTCAATCTCTTCTTTCCTACTACAGATTCAATATTTACCATAGAATCAATATTTATTTTAATTTCATCGGGATTTTTTCTATTTTCTTAATAGAGAGCGGTTAAAAAAATCTTTTTACTAGAGTTTGGTTGATTTGAGTGTTTCAAGATCTTTGAGATCGACAAAACAAAGACAGATGAAAAGGTCGAGAAAAGGTTGAACTGAGCGGCAGCATCACAGTGATTCCTAATTAGTCCCCTAGCAGCACGCATTGTGTCTCTGTGCAGCTGGTGCGCTGAGCTGCAGTGATGTAGGCTCCTCGGGTAATGACGTTGGAACCTGGACTCAAACCGCAATGCACTTTATATCACACACTGAATCCATGTAACAGGCTATGATTAAATACACTTATTATGAATATTTCAGGTCATATTTGAGCATGGTCAAGAAGAGAGAAAAACCTTATAAAGGAATGACTAAACACTAGATAGTTTGTTTTTAAGCTCCATTCATTTGTTATAGAGTGTCCTGTAATTGTAAGGGACACCATGACACTGTGCTGAAGTTTAGCCTACTATTACACAAGGTGTGGTGAAGGACTCCTCACTAAGGGCTTTTTCAAGAAAATCAGACATGTACAGACCTGTGTGACTATTTACAAGTCTGCTCCTCAGGAAAATTTCAGTTATACTGTTACACTGCCTCTCGAGCACATAGGGATGGGCAGGGATAGGTGTCATGCTGCCTTTTGTGAAGCTCTGGGTTAGTAAAGGTCATAGTATTATTATTTCAAGGGAACAGAAAACAAGCTTGCATGTCACCCAACCACTGAAAGAGCTGATTTCAATGCCCTCTTGTGAGAAAAAACAAATTGGCAGTGTTTCCTTTAAATAATGATATGTGAATAAGGCTTGCTTCTTATCCCACGATATTAAAATCAGAAGAAAGGATTGTGCAGGCCACAATCTTGTAGCTCTCTAGGAATTAGAATTTATTTTGTCCTGAAACCTGTCTGTGTGCGACCAAATTCTTAGGCTTTAATGAGAGAGATGCCCATTCTTTAGGATTTGCCGCAAATTTTCTGGGGCGGTTGAGTCAAAAATCTAAGCATGTTAATGTTGCCTGGACTGTTGATAACAGTGCTGAGTGAAGCAGTTATGTCATTGTCCAAATATTTTGTTCATCTGGTTAGTAAAAAGAGGAAATTTTGTCTTGTTTTACAGTGCTGCTGCTGAGCTCCTTTTGTTTGAATTCTTTCCATTTGGAACACAAGACTTTCATAGTTTGAAAAAGCTTTTAGCACACATATCCTCTTACGACTCTTGATAAATTCTTGTATATCATGGTCGAGTTCTGTCTGGTAAAGCCATGACCTCTTTTTCTCTGATTAATATTATGAAAGTTCCAATCTTCTCTTTGGCCCATACAAAATGTGCCATGCCACTGTAAACCGTTTTTGTTTTTTTTTTGTTTGTTTTATGTTTTTTTTTGCAATGCTTGGGTGTTTGTTTGTTATTGTTTCCCTTTTGAAATTAAATGTTTCCATTTCCCATTTTTCAACTCATAACTTGAAGTTGGGCAAAAAGTAGATTCATAGAAACCCCAGTAGTGTTGGCAACTGAATTCCTAGCAAAGCAGGTAAAACTGGGTAAGTGCAGGAACATATGAAGGGATGAATGGAGAGAACAAGGTCAGCGAAGAGAAATAGGACACCAGTACTTATGGATGTGTGTGTGTGCATGCTTTTGTATGTATCCAGTGGGCAAGAGCTCGGTCCAGTAATGTGACAGGAATTCTCTGGGGTGTGCCTTTCTGTGGCGAGTAACAGGGAGAAAATAGCTTTGCATCCTGGAGAACGTTGCTAACACAGCTTTGTAGTCTGGACTGGCAGTGACCTGTGTTTGTAGGCATGTTAAGACTTGAAGATGCAGAAAGTGTCCAAAAGAAAGTGACCTAATGAGGTAAGAGGGCCTGTGTGACACATGCAAAGAACGGTAGAGATAAGATTTTTAAGTCAGAAAGTCCACAAGCTCCCTGGTAACTCCGTTCTTTCAATGTGGCAGGCTGGATTTATGGCCTTTATAAATAGACCCAGCTGTAATGATAGGGTATAAGTGAGCAAAAGGCAGACCAAATGTTTAAGGATGGCCTACTTTCAGTGCGTCTGTTTGTTGTGCCTTATACTTCATCCAGGCTTTATTGCAGGTTCCAAACAAATGAAGTCAGGATGATTGTGATCAAGGCTCGATTGTGATGATTATGATTATTCCAGATCTGCATATTTACATTCTGATTACAGGCACAGTTTTAAGCCAAGCAAATGCTCAACCAAGACCACTCAGAGATTACCCACAATGAAGTGCAAAATGGTCTGTCAATATCATTGAAGACAAACTATCCCCTTTCAGACAGCAAGGGCAACGTCATTTATAAAACACCAGTCTGACTGCAAAGAATGCTTAGTGTTTCAGTTATAGTGTTCAACCAGTCCCAACTGGTCACAGATGATGGTGGTGTAGTTTTGTCACAAAACCAGTATTAGTATTTGAGACACAGAAATTTACGTTATGTCAGGTGAAATTAACTTTTTACATAAACAGCAGTTTCTCTCAAGCATCCTGCGCATTTACTTATAGGGAAGGCAGGGAATCTTGGGGTCCACGGTCTCCCACTGAGCTGGCCCTTGGCAGCCAAATATCAGCAGCACCCACACAGGGACTGAAAACATTTGAATAATCATTTGAACATTTTTAAACAATACAGCACAGAAAAAAAAAAATAAAAAAAAAAATAGAATACATGTCATGTATAATTCCACTTTTCCATTCTCTGCACCAACCCTACTATATCTTAGAACAGTTTTTGTTTGTTCAAAACTAGACACAAGATCTAATTTTTGTGATGGATCGATCCCTTCTGTTTATCACTCTCTCTCCATCCTCCGACAGTTTTTCTGGAATGATCACCTTCAGGAAGAGGCCTGTGTTTGTGTGTGTGTGTGTGTGGTCAGAGTGACTGGCTGATGACTGTGAATGCTGTAACCTCCCCCTCCATCCTCTCTGCAGCCAGTGATCCTGTCCCCTGGCGTTGGATTATGGACAGAGAGAGGGCACACCCGCAGGCTGCCCTGGCTATGTTTACTGATACATCATAGTTCAGCCTAATGAAAGCTGTCACAGACTTGACACTTGGGGATGCAGAAAAAAATGCTGCTCTTATAAATCACGATTCTTGAGCCAAAAAAATTGTGACTGAATGGATGAATGTATGAATGATGATGATAAATGATGATAATAATGAAATGTAGAATGTTTAGGTAGTTATGCAGCTAAATATCTTGTGCCTTGACTGTTTATCACAATGGGTGCTCCGCAATGTGAAAAATACACCTAGTTTTGAATGAATTTTCGACTCACTATGATAGTTCTACGTAAACTCTGTCACATCTGTCTCTGTGTATCTCGATCGTCATCATTGCAAGTTGAGCTATCATTACTAATTCAGCAGCCCCTAACCTTTGTCCAGCTTATAACAGCTGAAAAGTGATCAACTTCCTTCGTTGGGGAGATACAAATTGAACAGCAACATATCAACTTTGATCATAAACAAGTCACCATTTTTCAGCTAATTATTTTTCCCTGCAGCAACAGACGTTACCAAAGCTGACAGAACAGACCTGCCATAATAAAAGGACTTTGCCTATATAGATTTGTTACAATGACAGTTTCCTTAACATGCTTCATTTACTTTAGCCTAAGTAAGTAATCCCATCTGAGTGGTTTATTTGAATAAAATGTTGGGCTTTGTGCTAAACTCTTCCTGCTGTTAGATTCAGGATTCAGCCGTTGTGGTGTAGTTTTATTGTCTCCTGGCTTAATTTGTAACTTTGGGTCACCCAGTTTGGAGTTCATTTAGTTTGGATTAATATTTAAATACTATATGATGTTGTTGTTCCATATATTTGACATGTCAAGTTGAGTGAATCTCTATGAAAATATTTAGATAAACACAGAACAGAGCTAAAAAGATGACAAATTCTTCCTCCGTCTTAGTTTTGTTGGGGGAACAAAATGCTACATAACTTTGGCTGACCAATATTAGAAAATGTGGTATTAGTAATTGGTAGCACTATAGATATTGCTTCAATCCCTGATTGCAGTCCATGATTAACATTATGTCTTTTTTATTGTTTGGCGTCTTGCTCATGTTGCAGAGCTCCATCCAAAGCATCAGAAATCAACGTTTGCCTTGTTGGACTGCTTTCTTTCGGTTTTGGCTCCATATTTGTCATACATGGATTTGCTGTGTTGACTCAAATATCAAAATAAATCAATCATTTTGCCTTTTGTTGTCCTAACAGTTGCCAAGCACTGTCAAAAGAGTGCCTGTTTTTGTTCGACATGATGCAGAATACTTCCAAATAGCAGTGTTTGCATTTTTCCCCACAGTTCTTGTCTTTAACTGTTTCTGACTTCATAACAAATGCTGGACAAATTGTGCTTTACTTTATTTTTTGTATGCTACATGAGTAGGTTTCCCCGAAGAAGTATGTTTTAAAGCCACAGTATGCTTCATCTAACACGCGGTTCGGGGAAAACGACTTAAGGACAAGTATACTGCAGTATTAAGTAGCATAATGAGGTCAACTCAGTTTGCCTCACTGCACTGCATCATTTGCAATGTTGTAGGATTCTTTATGTGTACAGATCTGTGCAAGTGTACACATATATCATCATATCAGTCCGTCATATTGTAAGTGAGCTGTTGATGAGTATGCTGCTATTTTGATGTATGTTGACATTTATGGCATAGAGCATAAAAATATAGAACACGCTCAAGGCAGAGAAATATAGGTATGAGTGCACTTAATATTCAGTGCTGGCATGAACGTTATTTGTGTCCCTGTCTGCTGACTGCAGCTGAGTCTAACCAATGGATGCCTGAAGGGATATGGAGAGTGACGAAAGAATAGGACTTTAAGAAAGGAGAAAAATCAAAGCAGAGAAGTCTACACAAGGGAGGCACACAGAGGGAGACAGATGGAAAGAGAGAGAGAGAGAGAGAGAGAGAGAGAGAGAGAAGCTGGGGATAGGAGGACAGAGAGGCAGCCGAAATGGAAGACCTTGGCTATGTGTTCTCAGTTGGCTGGATTCCACTATGTTGTGTTTGTTTTTGCTCTATTTTTACCATGTAGTCTGACTTTGGTCACTGTTGAATGGCTCCATATGCAAGTTACATTTCATCAAAGTCATTCAGAATCTCTGACCCAGGTAGGAGGGATGGAGAAATAGTGGGGATATAGTGTGATTTATACAAAGTAAAACACAGTGTCAGTGTTTTGTAAAAGCCCCAAATGTAATCCAAAAAAATCCATTCAGCCATTGGTTTCTTAATCTACCCTCTGTTCTCCCTGTAGACTCAGTATAGGGAAGATGTTTTCAACACATTAGTACAGCTACAGTAGATTATATCAGCAGAAGTTCTATGAATAAGACTGTTTTATGACTCACTGCCTCTTTCCAGCTCTAATGCACAATCCATAACTCCAATGTAAATCAAACAGGTATTTGCCCTGCCAAAATTCACACTGCCAGACTGGAGCTTTGGTATATGACTGTTTTAGAGTACCTCTCCAACTTCAGCCTAAATGCATTCAATAAAAACAATTACAGATGGATCCTGTAAATGCCTTATGAAATGGCACCTCTGTTTCCCACGGTGATTTTGATAACACCTGTGACAATAGGATTAGGGCAGCACACAACACACCGTGCTGTTTATTGGTTGGTGTTTAACATATGTATGCCTCCTTTTCTGCTATTTTTATTTTATAATTTATTATTTCACCAGTGAATTAGAGAATCAGAATTTACCATCATATCAGGGATAACATAGGATTTAGGTCTGCACTAGGTAGGTTAAATCTCAATTCTTGTATCTTTTATATTGTGATCAAAGGGATCATTCGAATGCCATGATTTAAAGAGTGTCATCAGACACGGCAGTCTGGTCATTTGGCAAACAAACAATAGTACGCATCTGCCCGTTCGTGTGACTCATTTTGTAATAAGGGGATTTTAAGTGATATGAAATATGAACTTGGTGCATTGCAGTAGCTACTCTGCTGCCACAATGGGGTCATGTGTTTGCTTTAGAGCACTGTAACCCACATGAGTGAGCATGTACAATAATCCCCTCTGTCTGCATCCCTTCCTTCACTTCCTCTTCTTCTCTTCCTAATATTGTGCCCAGAGCACCACATCTTCAAATGACTTGTGTTTGTATGTGTTTAAACATGTGTTTGACTGTGCTTAATGAATAGAATGTATCTCCAATACCAGGGACCGTTGTTTGCACAGTAATTGCACCTGAATCAAATACAGTAGTTGTCCAGCCCTTGATCCAGAGTGTTTGTGATGCATATACAGGCGGTGGATTCACAATTCAATCTAAAATGATGCCAACCCCTCAAGAGGTTTTGTGAACTAATGCAAGCAAAACCAAAGCTACACCAGGCAGTTCTATTTTAGGGCAAAGCTTTCCACTAACAACAGTAAACTTCCTGGGAAACGGTTTTACATAGGGTGCTGTGGACTTATTTGATTTAGTAATTTCATGAAATTACTTAAAAATTGTCAATTAATGTTGACAACAATAAATCCTATCATGTTATCTGACATTGTACGTGATTAACAGGTGCTTAATTAACTTTTAAGGTTTTATGTTACAGTTTAATATGTTTGAATATATCGTTTTATACAGGTGTTCCACTTATTCTATCCACTTACATATACTTATATATTTATGACAGGAAGAGCAAGCCAATTTCTTTCTTGTATTTGCTCTCCCATAACAGCTTTGTCCACAACTGGGTTTACCAAAAAATAGTGGATCAGTCCAAAATCACAGGGCACCCCTGCTAAATTGAGAGGACTGGCCTCGAATCCCCTTTCACCACCAACCAGTCTGGAATCCCAAAGCAGCCAATCAAATGAAGCAGGACCTTCTGGATTTCATTAAGGCAAACATGGTATGGCCTCCCAGGTCTGGAAACTTAGATTCAAAGCAGCAGCAAAGTCCTGATGAAATTTACCTCAAAACACTGACTAAAGACATGCATAATATCTACACCATGGTTGTTGCTGTGCAGCATCGTATCCTAGGATTAAGCTTTGGATGAAAGAATCATTGGAACTGTGTCTCTGTTTTTGCAGGGCAGAAGTTCAATGTTGTCATTTTTGAAACTAATTTGCATTTGGATTTAACTGCATCCCTTACATTTATATGTTGCTATAACATAACAATTGGGTTGTTTGATGAAAAACAAACCTCTTCTAGGATTAGTGGTTCAATCAAACTCACTGTCACTGGACATGACTGAATGACCAAATAATAATGGAACATATAAAAAATTAAAAAAGGACGTGGGATGTGTATAGTAAGTAGAATTCATCCAGTTTTCTTTGTCAGTTTGTGCTTTTCTTCCTCTCTACTCCTTGCAGCCTGGCATCTGGACTGAGTTAAAGCAGTAGTGCCAAATGTTGGTGGGGAGCAGAAAGGGGATAGCAGTGGGGGGGTTGAAGGGGAGGCTGTGGAGGAGCCATGGCCTTCTAGGACAGTGTTGGGGGAGTTTGTGTGGCAGACAGTGGTATGACAGGACAAGAGAAGAGGCGCAGAGAGCAGTTAAGGAACAACTCAAACACACAGTGGTACAACATAGGCAGGACAGTAGTTAGCTATGGGAGAGCAGTGTAATGCTGTACCTGTTGGATTACTGATCTGTTCCTAAAAGTACCTGAAGAACTTCTAGAGCTGTCATAACATGTGATGTTGGATTAGTATACTAATGAATCCATGATTACGTCTGCATCCTGGCCCTGTTATTGCTGTACTGGGTTTAGCAATAATAGGTCAGGGGTTTAGCCTATACCCCTTCACTTGACCTGCAAACAAATGATATAAGGGCATACCTTCCTCCGAGGGATTGCAAATAAACAGCAGATAGGCTGCTTCAGTTTGTCAATGCGTGACTCAGACCTATAATATTGGCACTTGGAGATCAATACGGTGTACTCATTTCTGTGTGAGAATTGATGACAATACCATACTCCTCGGATGGATAACACTGATCTCTGGTGACAGATTTGTTGGATACAGTTAAGGCTTGGCCCTTTAGTGATTTAGTGCGTATTTTTTTATGTAGTGTATATGCATATAAAATATACATTAGCTGTATATTCCTCTGGTGTTTTTCTATTATTTTCATCTTATTGTGGCAGAGAACAGGTTTTTGACAATGAGCTTGGACTCCATATTGAAGAAATTGGATAATATCAACAAGTCAAAGAGCGGATCCCTGCAGCTCTTCTCTCCTTTATTCTCTTCTTCAAACGGAGGCAGCAGATGCTCGCCAGTTCTGGTCTTATTGTTCACTGCTGGCCAGTCTGGAGCTGACTTAAAGACTGGGGGAGGAGACAAGCATTTGGAGCTGCCTTTCTTCTTTTCTCCCACTCTCTCTTGACTCTGAGTTGGTGTCTGCTGGATGAGTTAATTCCCAGATTGAGGTATTGGTCCTGTTAAACAAAAGGCTGACTCTCTGAATAGGCCACATGGCTCCAGTGGGAGGGCTCTGATCCATTTACAGCCATTTCAGCTGCATCTGCATTTCCTATAGAGTCAGCCCTAGGGCTGATTTACCACCAGTCCACAGCAACAGGATCAACCTTTATGTACATTTATGTATCCCTAAGAACATACCCTCCCCCCACTGTCCACACAAAGCCAAGTGCCACATGGAGTACTCACAACCAGACACACAGACCCACGCTGTGAATCTGTACTTTCCGCTGTCTATCATTGTACCCAAAGGACAATGCAGCCAGTCTTGGCAGAAGTCCAGCCTCCCTCATCTCCATTAGGTCATAGGAGCGAGAGAGGGAGAGACGAGAGAGAGACGAGAGAGAGAGAGTTGTAGTAGTGATGAATACCACAGTGGTCACAGCTTCCATTCTCAGGAGAATGGACAGAGGCTTGATCCGCAGCATTGTAGCAAGACACTGTGGTGTGTGGTGTACCTTAAAAGGAGCACAGGACATCTTGGGGATTTTAAAGTATTCATTAATAGAGAACAACACAAATTGCTCACTTCCCCATGGGCCACAGATAGATTATGATCATTATCTCATACACTTGAACAGGCTGTATGCAATACAGTTTACAGTACGTGTGACAGTCAATTACTAATCTCAGCTCAGACACCTCATGTTCTCATCATCAATGAGTCAGTTCCAGAATCATCTCCTTTACAACACACATGCTGGAGAGTCACGTATTCAGTCACTAACCAGCTCAACACAAGGCTGAGCATAGCACCAGAAAGTTTCTCCTTAAGAACACGATGAAAATGGATTCTTTTGATCTGACTGTCATGGTAATGGTTTGCCAAAACCTTACAAAGTCACTGCTGTTTGGTTTGTGAAGCCCTGATTCACTCCTCTTTGTTCTGTATTTACAATTGTCTTGTTTTCATTGACCTATGGCCTTGTAACAGAGATAATTTCTTTTGTTCCTAATGCACACAGCACTCTATTAATGGTTTATTCGTAATACAGTACATGCATAGCAAGACATTCATAAACACACAGAGACACAGCAGATATTTTTATGAACTGAATTATTACTGTTAAGTCTGAAAGCAGGGAGATCCATGAGGGGACCTCTTTGCAGTCCTGACTCAAAGGATTTATCAGTCAGCTTCAAGTATCGTTACAAGGGAATGCTAGGAGTTGATATATCATCGGTGCAGACACACTGCTGACATCATAAAGTGTTTCCTGTCGGTTGACCTCTCTCGGTGTGTGTGTCTGTGTGTGTGTCAGTGGGAGAGATAAACAGTGTATGAGAGGAGGAAGGACCTTCCAGCCAGACCTTTGAGTCACTCAGAAGTGTCTCAGCACTGACATGTGAGATAGTGATTTCATGCCTGTCTATGGCCTTCCATTAAGATTAAAAAAAAAAACTCTAGGGTAAGAGGACATCACTTGAGGCTTTCACACAGTTGTAAGTGAAGCAGTGACAGCTTTCACAACTGGCCATATAGAGGCAAAATATTCCTTTTCTGTCTCAGAAAATTGGCATTCAAGTCTTGCCATTGCTCCTCCTCTTTCTTCTCAGGATTGAGCTTACTCCTATTTTTTTCAAAGGTGACTGAAAAGGAGTTAAAGAAGGAGAGACTGAGTAAGTCCTAGTTGGCGCGTTTCACTTTTGCTTGTGGGTTCCAAGCCACGCCTCCTTCTCCGGCTGCCAGTTTCAGCTAAAGCCATAATGAAGTGGATTCTTGCCTGGTTAAAATAACACTTGTTTTGCAGCTGGGCTTTTTTATTATCAGATTTGAGTATTTACGTTTTATTTGCCCTACCCATTTTTCCTCTTTGCCCACATGCATGTCAATGTTTACGCAATTGCTTTTTTGGACATCTGTGTCAGTATTGCACCACATAAAGTAAGTCATAAGTTTCATTGTTCACGGCATGCCTCAGTGAAATATTGACTCCTATACGACTGTAGTAGGCCTCCAGGGGGGAAAAAAAGGCTAAATCAGTGCACATGTGTGGTCTAGGAGCATTACACAAGACTTCATTCTCTGCAGTCATAATAAGGAAAAACAATGAGCCATAGTTTTCAATCAGTATTTTACTAGCAATTAGATTAAGCGTGCTCAGTTAAACTTATTTTCTTGGAAGTATAAAGCCAACCTTTATCTATGGAATTCATTTATTGCCAGCTCGTACTCATTGAATGAAGTTAAGGATTAGAAGTGGGTAAGGTTTGTGTTTTTGACTGGTATCTCCTTTTTTTTTTTCTTTAAATTTGGTTGAAGGAGCTTGTTCAGTTTTAATACCTCTTCCAGCTCATGGTAGTCGACGAAACAGTTCCTCTCAAATGTCACCAAAAGTCACCAAAAATTTATTATTTCTGTATCTCCCCTAAGCCTCCAATAAGCAGCTAAAAATGTCATCTCATGCCCATGCAGACAACCCTGAGTCTTATCTGTGGAATGCTGGGCATCCTCACAGAGGATCTCCTCTACAGGGAGGAAGCTGTATTATCTCAAAGGCTCTATCTCTATTGTCTCTTGGGACCTCTCTCTCCTTTAAATTCTCTCCCTCTCTGTCCCACCATAGCCTCTCTCCTTTTTTTCACTTTTTCTCTGTCTGTCCTATCCTTTGGTTCCTCCCCCCTCTTTCCCTCCTCCTTCTTTTCTATCCAGATTTCTCTCCGTCACCATGTTCAGTTTCCTGTTTTACTGAATACACTGGCAAACAATCTCAAGAAAATGTACAGACTCTCTCACAAATGTGTCTGTGCAAATGTAGATACACACAGATATAGATACACACGTGCGTGCACACGCACAACAGCACTTGGCTTTTGGTTCGTTCTTTTGAAGCTGCTTTAAAGGGCATCAGCGGCCGAGGAGCTACAGTGACAGATTTAAACCAGACAGAGCCCAGATAATGATGATGCTGTCTTTTGTGGTCTCTACAGTTTTGCATGCCTTGGCATTTTAGACGTGTGTGTTTTTAGGACTGCAGTCAACTAGCTTGGCAAAGACGTAGACGCATGCCTCTCGGGTTGCTCTATTTTTCCTCATCAGTTTCAAAATGTGACCTGAATGATTCCAGTGAAAGCTCAGGCAGGATGGTTTTCTTGTTCTTGTTGCTTGTTTTTACCCGTGGTATGAGGTAATCTCTGTACAGGCCTAAGTTTTCAACTGTGTTCATACACTATCTGCTAGTGGTACTAGTTATTGCTTTGTCTTTTTACCGCAGAGAAGGATACATAGGTAAGATTTAACGTTGCTGAGATGATAACAAGCTAAAATATGTAATTTAGATGTGTGTTCCTTAGTTGGGAGACAGGAAGAGATGTCTCTGTGTCCTTTTCGTTAGAATAGTAGGGGAGCAGCGCGTGTTTCCAGTGGATAAGAAGTCACCATTGCCACACTCTAGATATTTTTAGGATTTGAGTGACTGACTAATCTTAATTAAATGGCTACTTTGTTACATTGCTACTACCTGGTAGATTAGTGGACGATACTTCAATGAACCTGCAGCAGGAGTTCAATTGTTTGTATCAAAGCAGTACTACGTAATTGCTGGAGCCCCCCTACCATTGTGTTATTGTCGTTTGTTTACATTGAATGAACCTTTCTCCTAGTTTCACTTATGTTTTAGTCTTTTTTTTTCACAAAAGAGTGTTTGTTTGTGTTTAGGCTTGCGTGTTCGTGCATGTGTGTAATTTCAGGCACAGGAGCTGACCATGGTTCATGTTTCTTCATATCCTAAAATGGTTTAAATGTACAATTTGAAAATAATACAGTGAAAACAAGTCATAGAAAAGCAGTATCTGAGCAGACACCAGAACAATCTGACATTTGAAGCAGTCAAAGATTTTGTTGAAAACAAGTCTGATAATGAAGAAAAGAAGGACTTGCTGTCTAAATGCATACGTAGATAACATTTGTCAAAGTTTTTTCCCTCAATCTGTTTATTTGAACCAAATCTCAAACTAAAACATTCCTTATTTTTGAGTTGAGAAAATAAACCATCTCTGCTTGAATGATAAAAGTGATAAACTCTAGGCCTCAGTGCTCAACCCCCTGGATCAGATTACCGAAATAGTGGTGTCTGCCTGCCATACAGTGATTTAAACCAGGTTCCTGTTTCCCCGAGGGGGGCTTACAGTTTACATAGCATGCATTACTGATGCAACCCTAACCTACACGATCCATCATTAGAATGAACTTTATCCAGCTGCTGTCTGTGTAGCTCATAGCAAACTATCGATCACTATTCTGGATTTCTTCTTCTTGCAGACAGCATTAACTAGAAAGGATTCCTTTAGCTGTGGTGCGTTTGGATTTGACACTGAATCATCCTGAAATAGTACAGCGTCCCTCAAAGATTTACCTTTGAATTGCTCAGGAGAGTTGGACAGGCCCTCTGTCAGTCAGTCATGTGGAAAGCTGACACCCTGCCAAAATCATAACAACTGACCAACTCTGTGTCCGAATATATAAAGTGCAACCGTATGCAGGGTATTAAACAATTAAATTGGCACAAATTGACTTTGTGTGACTGCTAAATGACAAAAGCTGCGACAACAAACCATTGTGATGTGTCGTCATCATTGTCATTAATGGATCATTTGCCTTCTAGTCCAGTTGGAACGAGGATCTTAAGTTGTTGTAACAAGTACAATTTGGTTGTACTAAGTATCTGTGAAAACATAAACATAACAACGAACATAAATATATGATGTTTGTTTTCCAAAGGCTTCACTCAGTCAATTCTCATGAAATTTTGAATATACTCGGTGAATTGTGATGGAATCAAAGGCATAATTAACATGTAATTTGTGAAAATTCATAGCTCTCGAATCAGCGAAATAGGCCAGATGCCATTAGGGTTTTTTTAACGTGTAACACAATGGGACTAAGCCTCATACCTTAATAGAATCTAAAAAAATATTTTTACGCCACTGTCATGAGATTCGCTCGGTCCTGTCGCTCTATCTCTCCCCCCCTCCTTCTCTTTCACAGACAGAAGTGCGCAAGTGTGTGTGACGCATACACGAAGAGACCGTCAGGCGTGTTTGGTTTGGTTTTTTTTATCTGGAAGGGGGACCGGGAAAGAGGCTGCAGAGAAAGCATCAAGTTTAAATGTGTTGCGGTCGGAAACTGTTATTGCAGATTGAGGGGGTCCCGAAAAGAAACAGAATCAGGGCTGCACAGCGCGACTCTTTTGATCGCGTACGCTATTAAAAATGATGTGCGAAGAGAAATATGCATCCGCGTTACGCTGGTATCATCAAATCAGCAAAAGAAACATTACTGTGTTGGTCCAAATATAAGACGCCCCATTTTTCAAGATTCGTTTTTTGGAAAAAGACGCACAACTTGCATTAAATTGCATTAATTGGCTTTTTACTCGCGATATTTTGTACAAAAATATTTTGACATTTTTGCTGTATTTTGCAATGCAGTAACGTTCCGATTGTCGTTGACGTCAGCTCGACTACTGAAGCTGATTCACTGTCTCTCCTCTGTGGTGGAGTCGTTTTGGATTTTACAAACAGTTCATCATCTGGTCAGTTTAACGGTATTTCCTAGTGACTCTAATACTCAGTCATTATAACAACAGAATAGGCGATTTTGGTGCAAGGGTCGCCAACTCTTCCTGAATGTTTCAACTTGCATACATTTTATGAATCACCGTGAAAAAGCATTATTATTAGTCATGAGTATTATTGTCACTGGTCAATTATTATATTTAATTTCCAGGTGCATTGTGGTGAGTGGGCGGCAGTGGATGCGGCATGCTGAGACCACTCCCCCTGGCTCAGGATGAGTGTCAGAGATGGAGGTGCCACCATGGCAGCGAGCGCAGGGGGAGGGGGAGGTGGATCAGTTACCCCACATGATAATGACGGCCACTCTTACCTGCTCCAGATTTACCCACGGCTCACTACCCAATCCTCTGCCTGTTGCAGCCTTAGGTAGGTGCAGTGTAAAATTGATGCAGACATTCATGTATTGTGATGTATCTAATGGTACATAATTATTTCAAAAATGTTTCAGACCCGTTTCTTTCTTTATTGAGGAAGTATTTAAGAAGAGAAGCCACTGTAAAGGAGCATTTGATTAATGTAACAATTGCCTTGTCCTCTTTTATTCAGAGTGCAGAAAGATGCAACTGCAGCCTCGGTGATCACGGATGCTGCTTTGGCACTGGGGCTGGAACCTGGCCGCCTATATGTGTTAGCAGAGGTGAAGGAATGTGGTGGGGAAGAGTGGGTCCTGGAAGCAGGGGACCTGCCTGTACAGAGGTTTCTACTGTGGCCTCGGAAAGCCCAGGAGCAACACCCCCAGAGCCTTGGCTTCTACTTCTTACTTCAGGTAGGACCATTTCCAGTTTAATGTAATTATTTGCGTTATGCTGGTGTCCTTGGTTTGAATCAGCTATAGTCTCCCTCCCAGATATGCTTCTCCAGCTGCATTAAATCTACAGAAGAACAATGTTATTCACTTACATGCAACTGTGATTTTAAGGAATGAAAGACCAACATTGATTCTTTTCTCTAATCCAGGAGAGGAACCATGATGGCTCTATCCATTATGTCCACCTCCCACCAATGTCCAAGGAACAGGAGGCACAACAGCTAGCTGCCAGGGGCTTCCTGCCCCCTCCACAGGATGACTTTGCAGACCTGTGCAATCTTCCCGTCCTCAATGAGGACAGCATATTAAACAACCTGCGCACTCGCTTTTACAAGAAGAAAATCTACACTTATGCAGGCAGCATTCTCATTGCCATCAACCCCTTTAAGTTTCTGCCTATCTACAACCCGAAGTATGTCAAGTTGTATGAGAACCACCAGTTGGGCAAACTGGAGCCCCATATCTTTGCCATTGCAGATGTGTCTTACTATGCCATGCTCAGGAAGAGGGTCAACCAGTGCATTGTCATCTCCGGAGAGAGTGGCTCAGGCAAGACTCAGAGTACCAACTTCTTGATACACTGTCTGACTGCACTGAGCCAGAAGGGCTATGCCAGCGGGGTGGAAAGGACCATACTAGGGGCTGGACCAGTTCTGGAGGTAAGATGTAAACAGATCTGAGAGCAGAAAACAATTATCATCGTTGTCTCTCTAATTTCCTTTTAAAGGCACCTGTTTAATTAGATTACCCAATTTGGTGAGAAAGAGAGCTGCTTCGATAGAAATAGGGGTTTATGTTTTGTGGGAAGAATCCAGGAGTTTGTTTTTAAGATGGTATAAAGAACTGTGGTATAAAGTAATGGTTGTGTATAAGGTTGCCGTAAAAGAACCAACCTTGTGTGTGTGTGTGGAACAGATTACGCTCTTAATTCCCAGTCAAATCTGAGAAGCTTGTTTGTTCTCCCCAATCAGTCAGTCATTTTGTATCTGTTTTTCTGTGTTTTACTAACGTATGAATTGCATTGGTTTTCTGAAGTTATATCCAACAATGACAATGTTGATGACAAATACAGACACACTGAGTGAAGCAGCATCACATGACAGGATCACATCCATCCATACCATACTGAGCTAATGTCTTTCCAGGCTGTAAGTTCTATTGCGATTTTGTTCAGTGCGTAGGCTGTGCTAATGGTGCATCTAGTGGTCTGAGTTCTGTGTAGAAGACTTTAACATTAAGTCTCTCAAAAAATTGGAACCACAAGAGTTCCGTTCTTTATCATTCACATGGCATGTGAAAATGATGTTCAATCTAAATAAGGTAGTTTTGTTGCTGAGTAGACTCATTGAAACCTCTTAAAGAAGTATAATTTATAAATTAGGGCGATGTGACTATGAAAAACATTGATTTCATGTGAAATGGTTTTTGTCTAAAAGCTGTTATTACTTAGTTGTTGGTCCAGGCATGTGACTGTGTTCCTCTTTCTACTCTCTGAGAATGTAGAAGCTTGTACTAACTTGTTGTAAACAGGGAAACAAAGGCTGACTGAATCAACTCTACAGCCCAACATGCATAAAGCTTTATATGACTTCCCTATTTGTATAGGCTCATGGCTATACATACTTTAGAACGGTATCTCTTAACCAGTTGTCTGATTAACTATACTGGGAGAGTGTCGTACTGATACAAAGGAAAAGTTTATGACAGAAAAACACACCACCACAATACATATGAATTTCAACTTATCAGACAGGTAATCAATGACTTATTGATCAATGATTTAATTCATCTTAATTTTTACGGTTTGTTTTTGAAACAGACTGCAGTGAAGAAATTGGATGAAGTACTGTTGGAAAATGTGAAACTAAGTGGAATGGGGTGCCCCAGTATAATACCTTAAATCAACAAAGTCAAAAGTAAAAATGTCAGTATTCAGTTTTAATAGTTGAACAGCTTTCCAGATGTTGGGAACTGATTGTTTTAGGTTCTGATCTGATCATAAATCTGTTCTACATAGTTGTGGTAGTGGGATTGGTTTTTGGTGTTTGTTTGTGTTTCTGTGCTCGAGACATTGTGGCACATGTTGGACACAGTTGTGTCTAATTGCCACATCTGCAGTTGATGAGCCAATCGAGCAGGAGCCTCTTTAGGTTTCTGTCACAAAGACCGCAGGACTGCCTCTCGAATGCATGCCGAAGGAGAAAGCTGGTCTTTTGTATTTTTGTGTAAGCACAATTTGTCAATTTCTTTTTCAGTTCTATCTCAGTTAATAAATAACTGTTTAGTGCGCAACTTTGCTATGTGACATATGTGGTTGCCTCTTTGTGGCTCTCAAGTGGAAAAAACTTCATTTCAGTAGTTTTCATTTTATTCCTCAGTAAAGTGGCTAAACTTAGATCAGCCAGAAAAGCTTGCAGAGGAATGTAATAAAGCCGAAAAACCACCCTGATCTGTTTGTTACTTCATTTGAACAGTGATCCCAGAGATCTGAATAGTGACGTGGAGCCATGAGTATCCATCCTTCTTTCATCATCACATCTCAAACCCCTCTATGACTCAGTGATGCCAAGCCTTCAATCAGAACAGCTGCTACCGGTCCCTTGATGTGTGTCAGACTGTCTGTGGCCCAAGAGCAAAGGGTGGCCAGGTTATAGAGTGTATTTCCCCTCAATCAGCACCGCTCTGGTCCCCTTGGCAAGACAGAGTCCCACTCAGCCATTCACTCTTAGAAGGCAGTCATCCCAGTCCAGAACTGTGGTTGCAAAGGCAGACAGGGAGACGGGTTTGGTCTTTGCTGTCCTGGCCTATGGAGGATGGAGGAGAACTGATCAGTTGATCATCCTGAGTTATTGAACAGCCCTACAATGCATCTTGTAGCATTGCTACATGTAAGAATACAGTAATGCTACTCTTTTGTTCTTTTAAATTTTTCTGCACCTCTATGCCTTGAGAGGTCGACACCGCCATAGCTTGGTTATGTGAAAAGATCCTGCTTTGACAATCCTCAGCAGCACACTCATGAGATGGCTGACATGAAACAAAAGTCACTATACAGTGGAAGCAGTGACTCCTCTGAAATTGTTTCCTGCAGTTTCTCTGTGCCTAAATAATCTACCACTTGCGGTTCCTTCATGGCCTTTCCTGTCAATGGATTATATATGGAGAGTGAGCATCTATTTTAAGATCACCTCAGTAAAAAAGACACATTTTACTAGGTGTTTAAATTGTTGTTTATTTTCCTCTGTGAAATTCTAAGGTTATAAAGGTGAGACATGCAAGGTCTGAGTGATTGTGAATTTTGTGTGAATGCCAGTGTGTGTGTGTGTGTCCTCGAGCTATAGGGGTGCTCTGTGGGCTTGGGTCACATTTTAAGGAGATGAGATCATCATTTCTTGTTCTTGACTCCAACTGTGGGCTGTTCTGATGGAAGGTTGAATGGCCCCCCTCTGAATCCATTCAGTGAAACTGATGACCTACTTATATAAGATTATATTGTGTACATTGCTAAACTTTTCCTAATTGTATTCCAGTCTATTGTATAGTAGAGCTTGTCCGACTACCATTTGCAGTTTTTGTTTGCAACTTCTGTCTCTACAGCAACTTATCTACTCTGAATGAGTATTTCACACACAAACTGGTCCGACTGGTTGATCCTCCCGTGTGGTTCTTTTGGTGTCTCTGCTTCCTCTTGCCAGGATTTTTCTTCTTTATGTCAGCAGAGTTCTTCTCTGTTGACACACTGCAGTCTACTGGAGTTATGTCAATAGGCAGATGTCCTGATCAAGTAATTTTCCTTCCAATTTGTCTGAGTCAGACATATTCCAAGGTAGGTTGGATTGCCTCGTAGCCAAAATTGAGCATCCCCCATTATGAACAGAATATTGATACATATAATGAAAAACTGTTTTCAACCAGAGATGTGTTACACCCAAAAATGACATTGCTTGCATTGTTTGTGCGCTGTTAGTATGGATATTTTTTTAAATTATTCATGCCTGCTCAACAATTGACAGTGTTAAAAAGAAGTTGAGTGTAATTAACCGGGTACGTTGGGCCATTTGGAGGGCATTGGATTGCGAAAAGAAAATGAACAGAAATTGATCAGGCTTTACATATAGTATGATCGATCATAACTTGGCTTGATTGGCCCTGATTTAAATCCTGCATATAGCCTTGGGACATCCCAAGTCAATAGACAACTGCCAGCATATGACAGATGTTTGCCATGTTCTGGCAAGCAGCTGCTGTATTTGTTCTATTTTGTGTTACGTCTGCTAGATTTCTCTTCTAAAATGCCTGTGGTAATAACCTTTAAAAGCCAGTTGATGGGGGTCATGTGGGATTACTAATAAACAGCATCATGTGATAAACAATGTTGTAAAAACAAATTAAATGTTTGATGACAACAAAAATGACAACAACTTGGTAATTTACAGCAAAAGTGACTTAATACTTCCTCTGTTCTTTGTGTGACAGAGTAGTGGGTTTGTATTTTTAGCTGTTATGTTATTTTTAACATTTTCTTAGTTTTGTTTTTTGTTTTTGTATGGAGAATCTAAAATTGTTTCAATACACAATCGAACCTTTTAAAGCTCACCCGTTCCATTATTTTTTCGGTCCACCTCATTCATTACAAGGTTAACAAAAATTTGCACATTAATGAAAAGTAATAATAATAATTATAACATAAGCTCCTGTGTTTATGCAGGTGCACCAAAGCTAAAATATGCTTGGAAACATGCTCAAGGGCACATTCCCATAAAAGATGTCAGTAAGAGTGGGGAACCAGCAACAACAATAAGATTCAAACTAAAAACTTTGGACTACAGATCATAAACAATGTAGATACATTGGACTAAAACCGAGTGATAGCTGAATTATGTTGTTTCAGGTGCTTCATTAATGTAATGGAAAAATTGTAATTGATCTTAACTTCTGAGTTATTGTATATTTAAGTCCAAAGACTTGATGCCACTCTGTCTCAAAGCCTCATAGACAGGAAGTTTCTATCATCCGGAACCCTATTTAACAGGAAGCAACTACGACACAGGAAGTAATGGCAGTAGTCTTCCACTGTTAGCTCAGGGCCTTGAGGGGCGTGGATAGACCAGAGTGGTGTATTGTTGTACAGGAAGTACAGAGGAGTAGCTTTTAATTCTGTCTGCTATATATGCGTGGGATTGTGCTTAAGTATTAGTATGGGAAAATAGCTATTAGTCACTCTGTCACATGCACAGGTGTCAAGCATCTGAAACACACTGCACACAAAGGTCTTACTGTTAATGATGTTCATTAGTCTGTTAATGCCGCTTACATGGAGCAACATGCAGCAGACTACTTCAGTCTATTTGTGGTACTGTGACCACAGCACAGGCTGGGGTTTGATGTGGTACCCTGCGAGGCATGGGGGAATGCGTGGAATTACCCCATTCCTGTAAAATACCACACCACAAGACAAGTAACACTGTTTCCTGAAAACCTAATGCAAAACCTTCAAGCCTCAATGTTTTGTCATTAAGTCTTTAATGCTAAGACTTTATTGTTACATTTTCCTGCACCTGTCATGTTTCTATCTTGACAGTATGTTTTACCCTGCCTCCAACGCGTAGGTTTACAATAGTTTACAATACACAGGCCACTGATTTAATATTGAAATTATTAATAAATCATGTTAGATTACATGAGGTTACATGCAATTAGTATTTGTCACTTGTGTCTTATATTTCCTAATTGTAGTACCTTTGAGCACCCTGAAATGTATTGTTATTATGATTGTGTTGTTATTGTATTTTTTTACCTCCTTTGGGTCAAGGAAAACACTGTGTCAAAAGTAGGTCATATGAGACTGAATGCTAATAAGCAGCTATAAAAAAGGCGTGACAATCGGCTACATATGACTTGTCAAATTAACACAAGCTTTGAAGGGACTGGGCACTTTTAGGTTAAATACTAGGATTGCAAATCTGTTGAATGGAAATACTTGAGGTTCAAGACATTTTTTTTCACAGAAAGCTGTAAAAAATTCTATTGACTTGTGCGGCATGTAACCGTGGAAATACAGTTGATTTTCTGATCTGTTTCCCAGCCTTTGCTAGTATGCAGTGATCAGCTACTACAATCACCAGTTGCATATTGAAGCAATTACACTAGTTTTTCTCCCAGCCATCACTACCACCCCCTTTATTTCCACTCTGCTCTCAACCAACTCAGGCTGGTTTTCCACTGTCTTTAAGTGACTGCTATGTAGTTGTCATGTAATTTTTTAGGCAGCAGACTTTTTCATGTCTGCTTTCCTATGGCATTATGTTTCTTTTCTCTGTTTTTCCAAGATAATTTTTCTCCAGGATAAAACACGCTTACAGTACTTACACTAAGTAAACAACATTTAACTGCCCTAAGAAAGATGAGTTTAACCACGTCATTCTGTTTTCAGAGAAGAAACTTAACTAACTATTGTGCCTCAAATCCATACTTCTTTGTTGATTTGTTTTTTTTACCTCATTTGAAGCTCGAGGGCTTTAAGTGAGGTTTGTGTCAGCTTGAAAGTATAGTGGAGGACCAGCCTACAGATTTTATTCAATCAATACCAACGTCATGTGTGCTCACCAAAGCATGTTCACATTCAGGTCATCAAACAGTTTATTTTCACTGTGTACCTACTAGTTCATCAGCACGTTATTTTATATTCTGCACGTTTACCTTATATATCATTACTTTTAAGTAATTACATGATTGATATTGTTATGGTTATTTGCAGCTGCATGAATGAGCATGTCCACCTAGGCCTGATGAGGCACTGCTTGCATGAGAGGCAGCCATTGAACCCTCATGAATGTGGGAACTGTCAGTGTGACGGTTGAACTGTTTAGAGTTCTTTTGTGAGTGTATCCGTGCTGGGGCGAGGTGTCAGTGTCGGGGTGCTGGCAGTGTTCATGGAAACATTTAACTGGACCTCTTTTGAGCAACAAGACTTTAAGGGAGGTAGCAATTCCTCAGTGTCGTAGCAATTAGTCCCAGTTCCCAAGCACCAGATCTAACTTTTTTTTACTTAGTAGAAGACTTTAGTCTCTGAGCAACAGGTTTTGTTTCAGTTCTGCTCTTATAAGGCACACTTGAATTAAATACTCTACTAGGAAGTTTCTACAAGACGTCAATGATAAGGTTTTATTATTTTCAAGCAATAACTTAAGTCTTACACAGCATCAATGATGTCATTTTATTTCCATGTTTTAGGGCTGACATTTTATGTATATGTTTATGACATTCTTGAGTCTGTCCCACATCCTTGTTTAGACAACACGTAAACTGCAGTGTTCTAGAGACACTCCCATGATTTGGTTTGTAAGCAGAAGTGTCTCTCTGTGTGTTTGTGTTTTATGTTTGTGTTTGAGGGGGCTGAATGGGGATGTGATACCTGATTTTTAAAGTATTGGCTCTGTGGGAATAGAAATGTACAGGGTAGCAGACTTCTAGAGAAACCAGCCACTGAAGGGTTTAGTATGTCTTGAGATTCGGTTGAAACACAATGTGAATGGTCGTGTAAGCGTAATCATTCTGAGTTTATCTAACTCTGCTCCCCTTCTTAATATACTGCCTTATTTTAAGTACTATTATTTTCCTCCTTTTCTTCCATAAACCTACTTGGAGCAACCCCTATTCCAAAGGCATCTTTCCATAACCGTGATTTAGCAATCTTGTCGGTCCACTTCCTCATACCTGCTGAGCCTCAGAACCAGTCAGGGAGTCTGCTGATGGGCATGTTCGAATATGAATGATGCTGCAACATGTTTAGCATTCTCACCATGCTGCTGTTCTTCACTATGTGGAAATTTCTCAGAGATTTATCTCTTGGCCACAGGGTAGTGGTGATAATGGTGTGGGACTCTGTAGGTGCTGGGAGGTATGGTGACAGTGGACTGGACAAACACAAGCCACACATAAATGAACAATCTTAGGCACGTGATATTATGGCATACAAACATCCAACCACATGCATAAACACAGAAACACCCCAGATGTATAGAGTCTGTGTGTGGTGCATAAACACAGAAAAATAAGCCACAGAGAGAGGCCAGTTACCAAATGGGTAGAAAGCACCCGTGGAGGTTTAGAGAATGATTTTGTATGTAGATCAGGAACACCTTTACTGTACACAATCTCTTTCATCCACCAGCAACAGCTCATAACTCATCAAAGTCTCATCCTTATTGCCATTTTCTTTTTGCTTTGTTTATGGATAAATTATTATCTATTACAATAAATTGTTAAGGAGGAAATGGAGGTTGTGGGAAGATTCTAGATATGAGGCAAGACTGGTATATCTGGTGGAACAACTGAAGTGCAAATAGGTCAACTGTTCATCAACAATCCTAATCAGACCCTGAACATTTTTGTGTTTGTTTGTGCCCCCTACCTCTAATAACCCAAACTGCACTGTATCAAATTCACCCTGAACAGCTTTGGAGGACACAATGTGGCTCCTATTTAACATGCACTGAGTCAACTTCCCCTGTGGCAGCCTTTTGTTTTATGTGTGTGTGTGCCTGCGCATGTGTATGAGTGTGTGAATGTGGATCACAAAGGAAAAAAGTGGGTTTTTTTTACATGTTAGTGTAAAAAACAGGGCCTCACATTGATGCCTGGCGACTGAGCTCTGCGTTCCCCTAGATGGGCCTTTAGCATTCGATTGAGTCCCAGGATAGACCCTGGTCCTCCATGTTCTGACACTGTTAAACTTTCTCAGGCTCATTTATCATCACTGACCCTACGGTGTCTCTGTAGAACAGGCACGCACTCAAACAGCGTGTTCAAGACTAATAGCAAAAGGTCTTGATAGAGGGAAGAAAAGAAAGACGGATGGAACGATTGTCAGTGGAGGGCAAGAGGGGACAACGAGTTGCAGATGCTTGCCACAAACACACACACTTCACCCTGTCTGTTCTCTTAGCCACAGCTTCAAACCTTAATAAACCTCTGGAGTGTATGTTTCTTTGTCATGACGAGGCTGTTGTTGTTGATGTTCTTATTGTTCTTGTTCTGTAAAGTTTCTGATAGTCATGTTGACTTTGAGTTGATTTTAAGATTATAGTGGTGGTTATAGCTCAGATGTAGACAATATGAATAGTCTTTTTTAACTTAATCCCTTGTGTGTGTAATTCTAAACTCATCTCCGTATTCTGTCCTGTGTCCATTGTTGTTCTCTGCAGGCCTTTGGAAACGCCAAGACAGCCCACAACAACAATTCCAGCCGCTTTGGTAAATTCATCCAGGTTAATTACCTGGAGAGTGGAGTGGTGAGAGGGTGAGTAATGAACGCAATGTGCCTGAATGGCCTTGTTCGTCTCGACAACCTCTACGACAAAGTCAGTCCATGTAACTGTAATTTTCCTATGGGGCCAGTTAGTGGATTGTTTTGTGTCTGACAGCCTCTTCCTGTAGCTTGCATTTGGGTCTTCTCTACCTCTCAATAGCCTTCTATCTTCCTCTTTGATCTTTTTATGGTGAATCATGTGGTTCCTCCTCACTGCAGTGTCTACACTGAAACTTTCAAACACTCGCATGTTCTTCCGTATTCTTAGCAGTCAGACTATAGTTGGGGCCGTATCAAAGTCTGGTCAGCTGTGTTGTTCCTCACTTCCTCATCAGGCCAGGAAGAGACAGCTGCTCTACACAATGTCTTAAAAAAAGATTGTGTGTAATGCTATAATTGTGGAAGGTGAAAGATGTATGACTACTGACAAGTGCGAGCATTTATACTAAATTCTTAGCTGGACTAACATAGTCGCATGTCTGTTAGTTTGGTTATTATAACAGTATAGTGCATGGCTTCATCTCCATCCTGATTAACCCTAGCTGAGTTTATTTGGCTGAGGCTCAAATGCTTTATGAAGTTAGGCTATGATCTGGCACAGCTAAATGTACACAAACAAACACACATCTCTGTACATGCTGGTGTAGCCTTCAGCTTCTCATCAGCAAAACATTAGCTCTGCTCTGTATGTTTAACAAAGGCCTTCTATCTCTCCATCTCCAGTGGCAGCCATTCAGACAGTCAATAGAGGAGATTAACAAAGGAAAGGCTGGGGCTAGCTGCTGTTCCGCTGCACTCTGCTCTGCTCTTCTTTGGGAGCAGACTGACTAACTGTCAGATAGGGTGTTTGTATGCTCTCGCTCACTGCAGCTGTCTGTCCAGTTAAACCACTGAGCGATGAGTGAGCTGGGGCAGAACATTAAAATATGACACAATTTTAGAGATGGTGTGAATAGGAGGAACTGTGTGGGCCAAAGGTGTCTATGTATGTTTTGGTGTGCGCTTTGTAACTATGTTTCATTGTCTGTAATTTAGCTTTGGTAAAGTGTGTACGTGTGTGAGAAATTGTTGGGAGACTCCCCCCCCCTCCGAGTAAATGCTGACAGATAAATAGCCAGCAGCTCAGATGTCTCTTCTGGAAATGGTTGAAATGTGGTTCTTGCCTGCATTCCTGCAGATTAGTGCTGTTTTCTATTAGATCAGTTCATATAAACACAACCACATTCTTACTTTTAAGGAGTTATTACATTGACATAGTTTTTATGCGTGGAGACCCTCCAACTTCATTCATCATGCACCCTTGTTGCTTGGAACCCTTTACAAAAAATATCTGCAGTCGCATTACATTTGTCTGTATAATGATGAAAATAACCAATAAAGCCACGAACTGTGCCATTTTCTAAAACTTTTGCTGGTACTGATCAAGTGTAAACCAGAGTAACAGAACAAAAGTGACTCCCACGTGTACAAAAACATCCACAGGAAGCACAGAACTCATTTGCCAGGAGATTGAATCCCTACTTCAAGCTGCTCCTGCTAAAGGTTTTTTAAGATGATACAGCATGAAGCCATAAAAGCTCTCATAGCCATGTCTAAGGCTGGGAACTGTAAACTGCGTTTTAAAACTTTTAGTCTCCATCAATGTCCATTTTTACTTTCGCTTCAAAGCTGGGTGATTTGTTTCAGTCAGCCATTAGTGGTAGGCCCATTTTTAACAGATGGACACAACCATGTCGCTCACACCACATCATTATTTTTAGTTTCTTTTTGCTACGTCAGTGTTTGTCCATATGCCTGGGTACATGAAAATAACAGTAACTTAGAAAATCCAAATTAAACAACTTTATAGCCTTTGGCTTGTGTAGTGGGTAATACTGCTCCCTTTACAATCTTATATCCTACACAGACAAAAGTCTAAAAGCATTCCTCTGCTTTTTCTGAAGTCCTCGTATCAGCCTTCCAGTCTCCTCTATCTCAGTCTCCTATCCCATATCATGAAATTAATTAATGAGATTAATCTTAAGGTCTGTTGTCCGTGGTAGTTGTGTGTTGCTATGTAATGTGCTCCTCCATCCCTGTGAGCATATCGTTTGATTGTTCTAACCATCTGCCCTCCCTTCACCTTGTGCTCCCCCCTCATTTCAAAACCAGCCAACTTTCATGTATGAGAAGCACACACACACACACACACACACACACACACACACACACACAGCTGAGTGATCCTGATTCATGCTTATTGTTTCTCTTCTTCTTCTTTTTTCTTGTCCCCCCTCCCTCCTCTCGCTCAGTGCCGTGGTTGAGAAGTATCTCTTGGAGAAGTCCCGTCTGGTCTCCAGAGAAAAGAATGAAAGGTAAGACGGGACAGGCAGGGTCTTGACCCTCTCACCCTCAGTGACCTTCAGGGGGCCCGTTGAACAAACAGGGGGAGGTTCCCCTTGGAAGTTCTTATGGATGTAAATTTCGACAGCAAGGACGTAGCCTAGCATCTGGACTTTTCATATTCAGAGCAGACGCATAACATACATACATACAGTGCACACGTATGCTCACACTGACACATTCAAGCACTATTATGTCTTATTGTCTGCTTTTTAATGGTACTTTTATTTGGACTTACGGTAGGTATTTAGAGTGGGGTCACCTTCACACACATACAGATCGGTGCGCTCATTTTTAGCATCTGCACACAGGTATGAATCATACCTGGTTTTGCATTTAGTGACCCTCCAATGACAAGCCTGCTTTGGTAACCTTCAGAATCCCATCAGCCTACACAATGGACCTTCAATCACCCGGTCAACAGTTGCTGTTGACAATGACAATAGTTGCCTGTCTCATTGGATTGATTCTTTTCGATGATATAATTGGTTCTCAGTGATAAACACGGAAACTCATTACTGCTGTGTCGGTTTGCAACAAAGCCCTGATACCTAATTACCTTCCAGCCCACTGATACCTGATGGAAAACTGATATCAGAATCATAGTACTGCAGGCGTTGTCTTCTCGCTTGCTGCAGTGTTGTTGGCTGGGTCTGTTTCATAACCCACAATACCACCTATTGGTGATAAACTTGAAGCTCATATCTACCGATAACTAACTGATATCTCCTCACCACATAATAAAAGATGAATTATTGAATCCATTGATGTTTGTCAACATATTATCATTCAAAGGGACCGACAGTGATGTGGAATTATGTTGTATGTGATTAAGTGCTGTGTGCATTGTTTTTCCAGGAACTACCATGTATTTTATTACCTATTGTTGGGGGCTTCAGAGGAGGAAAAGAAGGAGTTTAAGTTGCTGTCACCTGAAGACTACGTATACCTCAAACAGGTATTGTACAACCTGCTGGAGAATAACTATGCAATTTGGTTAATGAACCATAACATGTCATGTGTGGCTATCCCCCCTTCTTTGTTTTCTTTGTTCATTTTTGATCATTTTTAAATCCATTCTCATGCTGTAATTTTTCATTTTTGCATCTCCCTACACTCCTTCAACTCACCATCCCATCTCTCTTTACAATACATTCTTTGCAGGAAAACTTTAAGATCGAAGATGAGGAAGACCTGCGCCATGACTTTGAGAGGCTGCAGCAAGCAATGGAAATGGTTGGCTTCCTTGCTGCAACCAAGAAACAGTAAGGCAACCATGAACATATTTAGGGTTGCAATGTTGAAAAGAAGTGAATACTTTGTCCAATATTCTGATGAATTTGTAATGAACAGAAATGTAACTTAACAATTTTATTTTGACTCATGATTAATTTGTCATTTACTTCATTTTGGTGCACTGTGCATTAAACCTGGATGGATAATAGAATAAGCAAGTTGATTGAGTTGCAAGGTCATTTCTTCCTGCGTTATTGAACTATATTGTTGCTGCTGTCCACACTTCATGACATCTTTTTGACTGTGTTTCAGGATCTTTTCTGTGCTATCGGCCATCCTTTATCTGGGCAATGTGACCTACACAAAGAAGTCAACAGGTCGAGAGGAAGGTTTGGAAGTGGGACCCCCAGAGATCCTGGCTACACTCTCTGACCTGCTGAAGGTAAAAGATGGAATGATGGCTGTATAAATGCTTGTCTGTGTGAAACTCCATGAATGTGTCTGAGCTTGGTCTGACTTTATGCATTTATCTGCATGTGTTCGCAGGTTAAAGAGGAGTTGCTAGTTGAGGCGCTGACAAAAAGGAAAACGGTGACAGTCAATGACAAGCTGATCCTCTCATACAGTCACAGTGAGGTAGGCACTAGCCTTTGAATCATCTCTGCATTCGATCATTACTTTAACAGTGTCAATCTGCAGACTAATTGGTGTCTGCCTGTGTCTTTTTGCTGATACCACCTACTGCTCTATTGTTTAGTACAGTTTTTAATTGTAACATAGTCACAGTGATGAACCAATATCTGTCTCTCTACTCCTATGTTGATCAAAATATACACTCTCCTCCTCTCTCTCTCTCTCCCAATCTTTCAGGCTATCACAGCCAGAGACTCCATGGCCAAATCTCTGTACAGTGCCTTGTTTGATTGGATTGTCCTACGCATCAATCATGCACTGCTTAACAAGAAAGACATGGAGGAATCTGTCCCAGTAAGGCACAAACAAAAAATCCATCCATACAGATATTCATGTACACACAGATGAAACAGCACATGGATAATGAAAATTAGAAGTTCCCTCTTTTGAAACACTGTCTCTTGAAAAGTTGGCAGTCCCTTCATTTCTCAATGATTATGTTGCTGTCATGTCTGATGACCATTATTAAATGCTTTAAATATTACTTTAACCGATAATAATTTCACTGATTAGTAATTGTTTTCCAGTCCTCATGCTACTCTATATTAATGTCCCATCATTGTTAATTGCGCTATCTGTTTTCTAGTGTTTGTCGATTGGAGTCTTGGACATTTTTGGCTTTGAGGACTTTGAGAACAACAGCTTTGAGCAGTTCTGTATCAACTATGCAAATGAGCAGCTGCAGTATTACTTTAATCAGCACATCTTCAAACTGGAGCAGGTGAGAGTTTGTTTTTTTGTTGTTTTGGGTATTTTTTGCCAGAAAATGTACATACACATGTTTCCAACTCTGTCTCCGCCATCTCTGTTTAAATGACTGCTGAAATGACTCATCCAGATAACCTTTCTCAAGAGGGTGGAAAAGTTATGCACAATTTTAGCTTATCCTGAGGAATACCGTTTAACACTAAGTCCGCTTGCATATTATCAACTAAACTGACCCACAAAACAGTACAGTTTTGAATACACATATGTAAAACATTTGTCATAGTTGGCCAAGATTAAGCAGGTTGTAAAATGGATGGATGGATTTTGAGTGTCTTTGAATGAATACACTGATGAGCTGGTTCTCATAAATGCTATGCACTGATTCAATCCAGGAGGAGTACCAGGCAGAGGGCATCACCTGGCACAACATTGACTACACAGACAATGTAGGCTGCATCCACCTCATCAGCAAGAAACCCACTGGCCTACTCTACCTCCTGGATGAGGAGAGCAAGTAAGGACAATAACGGGGCAGCTTACAGTATGTGAATATCAATCTCAGCTGTGGTTGATATTGAAGAGTGACATTTAAACCTTGCTGTAGCTTTGTTTTGTTTTGTTTTTAATGTGTGTATTAAATTTATTTCAAGATTTCTATTAATATGTCTCCTCCCTCTTCATTCTGTAACTGTGTTCTCCAGCTTTCCTCATGCCACAGATAGCACGTTACTAGCAAAATTCAAGCAGCAGCACCAAGGAAATAAATACTTTGTCCCCACACCAGTGATGGAGCCTGCCTTTGTTATTCGGCACTTTGCTGGAAAGGTCAAATACAAGATCAAGGTAGGAACGATGAACAGAGAACATATCACAACTTATGTATCATATTTCTGTTAATAAAGTTTCAGAAGGGTGTGAATGGGGCAAAACCAGACAAATTACAGCCACCACCTTACCTTGTTGCGCTTCTCCCAAATGGAGCTTTTACTTCTATGCTTGTGTGGGTTTTAATAATATTTTTTAAATTCACCAGGATTTCCGAGAGAAGAACACAGATCACATGCGTCCAGACATTGTAGCATTGTTGCGGAGCAGTGACCGCGCATATGTACGGCAGCTCATTGGCATGGACCCGGTGGCCATGTTCCGGTGGGGCATCCTGCGTGCTACGATCAGAGGCATGGCTGCTTTCAATGAGGCTGGGCGCTCCTGGGCTGCCAAGACTGCAGGTATGTTCACAGTGTAATACTGTCAATGCAAAACTGTGAATCTGTGAATTATCCTGATATTCTTGTGTGAAGTCCAATTCAAAATTAATTTATACAGTAGATGGTATTCTTGTGATACAAAGGTTTGTTTAATTTTGACCTCGATTTTGCATGTTCAGGTTTAGGTATTTACCGTTCCAGTCCAGCAGCAAGCTGTCCGTGTTAGACTAGAATTGCCCTAACTTTGAGTCTGTTTGTGCATGTTATACCACAACTTCAGCATTCTGCGGCTCTCACATTTCTTGGCTCTGTAATTTAGCCCTTCAGGTTAGCACATAGAAGAAGATGGAGGCCAGAAATGTGAGGCTTTAGGAGATTTGGGCATTTTCCTTGCAAGTCTCAATCCGTCAGACTATTTTGGTACTTTCAGAAGTGGTCCAATGACGTAGGAGCCATGTTTAATGTGGATTAAAAAGAGGCAAAAGGCAAAACAACAAAAATGGCATGGTCATGTGGTCCTGCTCAGACATTCTCGAAGTGGAAAGCCTTATCACAGATGCATTTTGATTTTTTTTTATGCTTATTGTTTTTAGGCGTTATCCGTCCAACCTCCAGAACACCTCTAGGAGAACTTCAGCGTTCCAATGCTCCAATAGAGAGAATTTACAAGTAAGAACATTTTTACAATGTAATATCAAATGTGGTTTTATCATTGTCGATGCTGTGTTTGGACTGGGCTCTTAACAACTCTTTTTTTCTGGGGGCAAACTGCAGCAGGTTTTACTTGCATCACTCTCTGTGTGCCACTGTACCTGAATGACAAAGCAGACTGGGTCCTGTTCACTCTGTGGTTTTTGCACGGGAATAAAACACAGGAAAAATGTTTATTAACAACAGATATTAACACCAGATACACAGTGGATTTAACATAACATTTGAAGCCTTTCTACCCCAAATGAAATACACAGGAACCCATTCCTTGACGGATGCCCTTTCTTGGAGAAATGTTTTAAATGCTTGGTGAACTTGGAACTCTACATTTTTCCTGTGGTATTGGATGAGATGAGAAAGGATCAGATACAGCGTCAGACTCCAAAATTATGTACAGCTGAAGTACTGAAAACAAGCAAATCCTTGCAAGCTGACCAATGAATCCTCCTTCATCTCAACTTACCACCCATATTCTCTGTCCCTCTCCACCTTTTGGTGACCCTAGTGTGTGCGGTTTTCTCCTCTCCCCTCCACAGACGAGCTTCTATGCTCGATTTCTACTTTGATCACTCAGAGGAGCGCCCTCTAGAGGCCTTTGAAGACATCTTTGCTAGCTATGAGAGTAAGAAGTAAGTGAAATGTGTCTGCAGGAGAAAGGAATGAAGGCATGAGGCCAATCATGAAGGAAAATGTATTTGGGTTATAGCCTGGTTTACTTCTTTTCTGAGTGGGCTCCCATCTTTAAAGGCTGGATCATCATACAGAATCTGAATTCCTATATCATATTTTAAGTATAAGGTCAACCATTTCAAAAATTACAATTTACAAATATGACAGTTGACAAGCACGTGTTTTAAGGGGAAGTTCAGCACAAAATAATGTAGTACAACAAAGCTGCCCTTTATATTCCAACCCCTTTCTCTCCCCACACCAATGTCTGTCATTTTCTATAGCACTTATAATCTTACTCCTTCCACAAGTTTATTATTCTTGCTATAGAGTACAGGAAAGTGTTTGTTCTGGCCTGCTCTGATTAGCCACCTGGATTACTTACATCAGCCATGGAGGGGTGGAAGTACACGCCTGTTAACACACTGACAGAGGCCCCAAGTAAGATAGACAGAGAACAGGGTTAACCTTCCCAGAATGGAACTAAACCTTGACAAATTGATTGTTTAGCTTTCTGACCACAGCCTCTTATTTACTGCTTTTAGATCTTAAATTAATGGGATTTGGTTTATAAAAACTTGGAAACGTTAATAAAATTACCCAGGTCTCTGAAATCAGATCTGAAATCAGTGAGTTTGAGGCTGACTCTCTTATCTCATACCCATTCCTTCACTGTCTGGCTTCCTCTGTGTTCATGGTCAGTTGTGGGTAAGTATAGAATAGTATTGCATGGACTAGCCCTGTGACAAAGAGGCATACCCTCCATATTAACCAGATCCAGTGTCTTGGTTAAAGGACCATAAATCCAACAACCTCACCAACAGTGACACAACCAGTAACAGCCCCAGCATGGAGACAGACGGCTGAAATCACTGAACTTCTGCATGTTCACCACCACGATGACAGGGACATCGGTGTGAATAACAACCCTTTCATGCACCAAACCCACTTCCTGTATGTCTCTTCTGTTTTTAGAAAGGATATAGCAGCATGGTTGGGTGGTCTAGTATTTGTTGGTGGTTTTCATTTTTGTAAAATGAATCCTAGGAGAATACATTTAGAGGGTTGTTATTCACAGATGAGTAGAGTCAAGTGGAAACTGAACTTCCCTTAGTTATGTGACCCCCAACCATCCTGCAGTGTATGTTCCCCATGAAGAACTCTGGTGGTGTGTTTTCTTTTAAGGTGTCCTAACAGTGGTGTTCTGTCACATTCCGCCCTTCTTTTTTTCTTCCTTTCTCCTTTTGTTCTTTTTCCAATCTTTCTCCCGTTTTGCCCTCCCCTCTACTATTCTTCCCCACCCTGGCCACCCTGCACTCTGCTTGTGTGTGTGGTGTGATCAGGGACATGCATGCTCAGATCATCAGCTCTATTAAGGACTTGCAACTGGATGGTGAGGATCCTCGCAAGCTACTGCAGTCCTGGGGTCGCCTCCGCTTCCCTCGACACGTCCTCCAGTGAGTCTGCAGACAGACCTGGCACCAGATCATATTAGTGTGCTTTGAGCATGGCCGAAAGGCAACATTTTTCACCAAGGGCCATGTAAAGAATCCGCAACTCGTTTTGACCAGCTATCACATGATGATATCGTCAACCAACCGGGCATAGTTATGGTTGATGCTGTTTGTAGATACTAATCTAAAGGCTACGGATGTGATGCCACGAATAGCTTTATTACTTTCTGCATAATGCATGAATAATGTTTAATAATAATATTTGGCTTGCTCCGACATGTGAGGTCCTTCTTAGCATCTGCAAAATATGACTGAGCGGCCTCACAGCATGTTCGTATAGAGCAATTTCTGAAGTCTAATACATGGCAAAAGGAAAAAAAAGAAGGCTCCATATCTGCAGTATGAAATTGAGACTGTGGAATGGGAATTTCTCAGTATAGGGAGTCTGCTGGCTGTTAAGATTCTACATCCCGTTTCCTGCAACAAACCTCTCCATCATCCTACCATATTCCATAATTCAAACCCTCCCATTGCATGTCATTAATCCCATCCTCCAGGTGCAGCTTTTTGCCTTTTGTCTTTCATCGCTGCCTTGCAACACACGATGAAGTCTCCCCTAACGTACTAGCCTGCCTTCACATTATCCATCCATCCATGGCTCAGCTCCTTCCTCCTAGCTAAGGATGTTAACGCGCCACTTCGCTATGTCATCACTCTTTTCTTTTTCCCTTTTCCACAGGAAAAACAAGACAACCAAACACAAGCAAATCATCCCCAAGGTATACCAAGATTAAGATATGAGCAATATAGATAAATTTTTACTAATAATTACAATTTTATGCTTTTGTATAGTGCCAGTGTTTCTTTTTAGATGAGCAGAACTTTTAGTTTGTCATGCAAAATGCTATTGAGATTCTAATTTACTCTATCATTATCATAAAGCGCCTGCTGGACTCTCGGTCTCTGAAGTTCATTGTGGGTCTGACACTGCATGATCGCACTACCAAGTCATTGCTCCACCTGCACAAAAAGAAGAAGACCCCCAGTATCAGTGCCCAGTTCCAGGTACGACCAATCAAACCGTGTGTATATTATGTATATAAACATAATATTTTACACCAAACTCAGCCTTGAATGTGCAACAAACCTTCTCGATGTTTTCGTCAGACCTCTCTTACTAAGCTCCTGGAGACTCTGAACAGAGCAGAGCCTTTCTTCATCCGCTGTATCCGCTCCAATGCCGAGAAGGTAAGAGGCTGTCATGGGTAAATGCGTTACTTTAATACTCAAGTAAATTAATGAATGGTTAGAGTATAACTGAATTCTTCCTTTCTGCTTTGTTTTTGAGCAGAAGGAGATGTATCTGGATGAGGCCTTGGTTTTCCAGCAGCTGCGATACACAGGAATGTTGGAAACTGTTCGCATCAGGAGATCAGGATATGGAGCAAAGTACACATTCCAGGTACTGCTGGCCCGCTGCTTATTTAGACTGTTAATCAATTTGATAATCACACATACAGTACATCATTCATATGTACATCATCAATGCATCCATTCTTTACCAGACACTTAACATGTTGCTCCTTTTTTTCAAACCAGATATGAACTTCTGTTCTGTTGTAATTTTTACTGTGGCAAGTTTTTTAGTTGACATCACAGGCTGTAAAGTACATGCCGTTTATTATTGGTCATTAGGTTTTTATTATTTTTCTGTTGAGTGATTACTCTTTTAATGGCCTTGTTGTCTCATCTACGTAGGAGTTCATAGAGCAATTCAGGGTTTTGCTGCCAAAGAATTCTGTTGCCTCTAAGGAAGACATCTCTGCACTGCTGGAGAAGATGGGCCTGGATTCCACCACATACCAGATAGGAAAAACTAAGGTGAGGGAGCTATGGTCTGAAGTCTGAAAATATATGAAAGGTTTGGAGATGGCTGTAGTAGGAGCAATTTACAAAATATCCTTTTTATACAGGTGTTCCTGAAAGAGCTTGAGCGACAACAGCTGCAAGACACACTGCACAAGGATGTGATGCGTAAGATCATCTTTCTCCAGCGCTGGTTCAGAGCTCGCCTACAGAGGAAGGAGTTCCTGGACATGAGGCAGGCAGCCATCTTAATCCAGGTAATCAGCAACCAGTTTGCTTTATTGTCAGATTGTTTTTGCTTGTATATTCAGTTTTCATATTTAGAAAAGAAATTAAAGCGTGTTGTCTTGATAATGTCGTATTAATTTCCCTTTTCTCTCCTTCAGCGTTCATGGCGAAGATACTGCAAAGAGGAGCGTCAACGGCGAGCAGCCACTCTGATCCAGGCTGTGTGGAGAGGTTACTGGCAGAGAACAGGGTACCACCGCAACAGACAAGGAATTACCAAAATACAAGCCCTTGTCAGAGGCCACTCAGCACGCAGGAGGTAAGAACAACAAGGCACTCACTGAGATTGTATGGGACAGCATTTGGTTTTGCACAGAGGCAAGTGACTTCAAACTGCTTTTTGACGAAAATGAACTTACTACTTACTTACTTACTCTACGTTTTGGGATCTACAGGTGCCAGTCCATTCGTGAGGAGAAAAGGAGGAGGGATGAAGAGGAAAAAGAAGCCCGGAAGAGGGCAGAAGAGGAGGAAAAAAGGAGAAGGGCTGAGGAGGAGGAAGCAAGGAGGAGAGCAGAAGAGGAGGAAGCTAGGCGCAGGGCAGAGGAGGATGAGGCAGCCAGACAAGCACAGGAAGCTCAGGCTTCAAGTGAGGCTGAAGAAGAGGCAGCAAGAAAAAAGACAGAAGAAGAGGAAAAAGGACTCAGGCATCAGGAGGAAGAAAGGGATGCTGAGGAGAAGGAAGTGAACGAACTACAACAGGAAGACATCATAAATGTGGAGCCTCAGACAAGAGAGGATCCTGACATAGAACTGGTTACCGAGGAACTGCTCAATGACCTGGACAACCTCCGTGTTGAGGATGAGGTAAAAGAGGCAGAGGATGAACAGTGCAAGGAAGATGCATTTGAGGAGGAGGATGAATGGCTGGCAGAAGAGGAAGAGGATGTAGAGATTTTGTCTCTCCGGTCTGATCCGGAGACCAATGGTACACTGGCTGAGGCTGGACCCCAGCTAGATGAGAGAGAAGAGGATTTGGAGAACAAAACACTAGACCAGTCTGTTTCACAACCTGTCCAGTATGATGACCACTTGGCTTCCAACACATTAATGTCTAAGTCGCCAGATCAGGGTTTGGAGAACCAGGCTCCCAGAACTACCTCCACACCTCCCCCTTCTGAGCTAAAGAGAGTCCGACCTCTAGCTGGTCACAAAACCCAGTCGTCCAGGAGCCAGGAGAAGAGAGAGCAGAGGAGACGAAGAGGCCTGGAGCACAACCAGCGAGAGACTGAACGTGCTGCATCATCCTCCACCTCAACCATCAGCAAGGATCAAGCTTCCCCAACCAAGACCAAAAACCAAGAGGCTACCAGGCTAAAAGAGAGGGCAGACAGTAAGGAGCTGGATCAGTACACCTTTGTGGCATGGAAAATGAAGGAGGACAAAGGAGGGAAGAAGGAGACAAAAATCTCTCCTCCTGCTGGTCCTGTTCGGCCAACTACATTATCCCTGCAGCGCTCTGACTCTGCGCCTGAGAAGAATGGCCTGGGTGAAGGTGTTGGCGCAGTAAACCTGCAACGGCGCCCTGGAGGGATGAAAGAGAAGCCCGAGAAGTGGAGAGGGACCAGGAGGAGTGATGATGGACAGTCTGAGAGCACCAGCCCTCCTGCACCTCCAAATACGCAGAACAGGAGGAAAAAGCCACTGTATGTCTTTACTTCCTATGATAGTTTCTTATCTTACTCCATGTTAAATGTGTTTATGAAAGACTTAATTTTGCAATTACTTAATTGTTTCACAAGTGTTTATTTCTGTAGATTTATGAATTAATTTGTTTCTCGCCTGTGTCTCTCTGTGTGGATCTCTGCAGGGGTGAAACTGCCCTCTCATCAATAGACAGTTTGTCTCCAAGTTCTGAGGGTGCTGGTGCTATTTCTCCCGCAGAGGTATTATGAGGACTGATTTACTGTGTTTTAACAACCTTCATATTCTGTGGAAACCTCATTTGAATGTTTGTGATGTAAAATTCATTTTCACTTGAGCTGCAGACACTCCTTCCTTATACAGAAAGTATTTATTTTATGATTATATTTTCTTCTTGCAGATGCTGTCCCCCACAGAACATTTCTCAGACAGTTCAAGGGGAGGCTCATTTAGACAGAAACACCAAGACGGTGCCTGTTACCAAGACTCATTCCAGCCCATCCCATCCACTCCAGAGCGGTACTGTTCTGTTCTCACCCAGAAATTAAATTTTGTGACGCAATAGAAATTGAAATGCCATATCTGTTATGTTTGGCCTATTCATTAGTTTTGTCATTGTCTGGGTAAAGGCCAGCATTGGAAATCCACTGATCAATGTGTTTTAATGCAGATCCATTAACAAGGATGTCTGCTTGTGTCAGATTACTCATAAGGAGAAATACTTTGTCTTGTGTAATCACCAAGCCACCAACAACGGCATGTGGCATTTCACATTTGGAGCAAAAAATTCCTGATACCTGAATTTACCCTGAATACGCAACAGTTTGAGGCTCACTCACTGGGCCAGAAATTTATCAGATGCAAGGACTGAGTGGATTGCTTTGTTTTTGTTTTTACTGTTTCTATGGAAAGATTGTTGGAGTACAGCTTGCTGTAAATATGCAAAAGTGTAACAACTGATGGGGTAACTCAAGCTTGATATCATTTTAAGAAATGGGTTAGATTGTTTTGTTGGTAAAAGCAAGATGGTAACAGACAAAATTAATTATGGCATTACAAAAGAAGACAAGCTATGATTTACCACTGCCATCATTTCCCTACGGAACACCAGCCCATGTGTATCATGATCTTTTTTGCACTGTGCTATTGCAACAGAAGATGTGTGAAAATCTTGTGTTTGCGTACTCTGTAGGTCAACAGGTTTCTTCAGTAAGATTTTGAAGAAACGAACCCATAAGGAGGCCCAGACTCCAGACAATGGAGATTTGATATTTCCTCATCCCCTTAACGAGAAGCCACCAGGAGGGGAAGGTAACTATAACAAAGATAAACTATTCAAGTCTCCATTGTGTCAAGTTAATCTGAGAAGAATGACCATGTTTAAATAAAATTGTCTCTGTTAACCTTTCGTAAAGTTTTGTAGGTACTTTTGTCCTTTGTAAAGAGCTTGTTACTGGTAGTTCATACATGTTAGTCATTGTTGCGCCTGCAGGAAACTGCCACACAATTCCTGCAGGGAGACTTGGAAAGAAAACACTGGAGTATTATCATTATTATTCACAAGGCTTAACTCATCCTGCTGTTTGCTTTCTGAGTCAATAGTGACCCACGCAGGATCATACCTAGTGCTAACACAATAACTTCACTCTTGATGTTGTTTCAAACCTGGTGCTTAGACATCTTGTGTATTCTGCGTAGTTTGAGTTAAGTGTGAGGAACGAGGAGTACTCTGTACATCATTCACTCACTTTTCCTCCAATAAAAAAACAAAAACTTTCTGTTTGTTAGCCCCAGCAGCTGGACATCCATCTCGTCCCCTTTCACAGCCGCAGGGTGAGCGTCCTGGTAAAGGAGTAAGCCGCAACACTTCCATAAAGATCAGTCGTGCCACGCGGGTCTCTGTGCAGTGGAATGCCTCACTAGACCGGGAGATCACCAACGCCAATGAGCTGCGGCACCTAGATGAATTTCTTGGCAACCAGGTGAATGAAAGAGAGGACAGGAATTTTATCCAATTTGTGAAGACAAAGGGCCTCTTCTGGGGCCAAAAAGTATCACGTCAGATTTGGAATTAAAAGTTTGCAAAGGTTTGCTGTCCTAATACCAGCATTCAGTGCATAACTGCCAACTCTTCTGTAACTGGCACATAATTTGCAGTAACTCTACTTTGCAATAGGGAATACAATATAACACGAGTAACACAACATTAATATGATCACTGAGAGTTATCTGGGCTGCTCTGTTTCTTGGCTCCTCCTTAAAGCCTGTTAAATAATCATTGAATGTGATCATAAACATCAAAAATCTGTTTAGCTTTATTCCTGTTTTATTGTCATTATTGTTCACCTGAACTTCCCATGTTAAAATTCTTGTGATACTAGTTTGGGTGTTCTCTCTGTAGGTCAATGATTTCCGCTCCAGGGGGAAGCCGCTATCAGCTGCAGAGGCCATTTTTGTAACAGCCACCATGCAGTTTAGAGAGAATATCAAAGCCATGTATTCTCTGCCAGTGAGTATCTGCAGGCATTCACATACTCATAAACATCCAGAGATCCAAATGTCTCGTTGCCCTCATTTGCTCTCCCATTTCCTTTCACAGAAACCCACTATCGGCTACAAAGGACTGATGAAAGGCTACCAGAATAAAGTGATTCACCTTGCTGGTGAACAGCAGAAGGGGGAAGTCCAGCTTGTAGTGAACTTGTTCCAGTCAGTTCTGGATGGGTTTATCCGAGGAGAGATAAAGAAGGAGGAAGGGGATCCTGCCAAGGTGATAAAACACAGCTCTGCTAGCGCTAAGATTAATACTTAAAATGCTGAAAAAATTTAGTCATGCTTGTGCTCACTGTCTCTATTTCAGCCTGCTAAAGCTAGAAAGAAGAGGCGGAAAAAAGATAAAAGTGTAAGTACGTTTTTTTATGTCTTTTTCTGTCGATTTATTTCAATAACATTTTTTAATGTAAATGTGAATGGGTGTTCTTTTTAGATGGAGAACCCCCTCGATCACATTTTCAGCCACTATCAGGTTGGCATTATGCAATCATGTGACCAGTGTACTTCCTATATCTGGGGCATGGAGAAGGCCTACATGTGCAGCTGTGAGTTCGCACCGAAACAGCTCATTATTTTATAACTTATTATTTTTCATTCGGATTCAAATACTGGATAATAAAACTTGGAGCATCACATCACTTTTGTACTAATTCATACATCTTATTTTGTTCTTTAGATTGTAAGATGGTTTGCCACAAGAAGTGCCTCTGCAAAATAGTCACTGACTGCAACACCTTCTGTGCCAAAAAGGTATGTTAAAACCAATTGGAATTGTTACTATAATTATTTTGCATTAATGCATCAGCGTATTGTTTCTCACTTGGAATGGTGGGAATAAATTCATATATTCTGAATTACATCTTCTGAATGGTGGATAGGATGATTTGAATTGTTGCTGCTATCTTGCTAAATTCACAGATTGATGAAGAGTCCGTTGGTCAGCACTTCGGGGTCCGTGTGTGCCACCTGGTTGGCGATAAGAACCCTGTACCAATGGTGCTAGAAATGATGCTGGAGCATGTGGAGATGAACGGCCTCTACACCGAGGGCATCTACCGCAAGTCCGGCTCTGCCAACCGCATGAAAGAGCTGCACCAGAAGCTCGAGACGGGTTAGTCCTTTATTCAACATTTATATCTAACTGATTGTGGACTGAGAACTGTGTTTTGTGTTTTGGTTGCTGTCACTGATTAACAAATACTTATTCAAACTATCAAGACCCCTTCATTGATTTTGTTAATGATACACTGTCGATATGTTTAGACCCCCATTTGATCTGCCTGGAGGACTACCCTATCCACACAGTGACAGGCCTGGTGAAACAGTGGCTGAGGGAGCTGCCAGACCCACTTATGACCTTCATACATTACAATGACTTCCTGCGTGCAGTGGGTAATGAGGCTATTCTCCACTAGGAGGCAGCACTTTCCAATCGAAAATGTCTGCTGGACTTTCTTTTGAATTTTGGTATACCCTCAGCAGGATGGTGTTGTTTAATTAGATGGAGCTAAATCCGTACATTCAAATTGGCAAGCTTGTAATTATGGGTTTGGTCATTTATTTTCCCTCTCTGTAGAGTTGCCAGAGAAGCAAGAACAGCTACAGGCCATCTACAAGGTTCTAGAGGAGCTTCCTACAGCAAATTTCAACACTTTGGAAAGACTCATCTTCCACCTTGTCAGGTAGAGATTCTTTGATTGGGGCCATGTTGTATTATGATATAAATTTCTAACATATAATAATATTTAATGGAGTGAGTGCACATTAATCAATACACTGTCTATGGCTCAATATGGAAAAATTATAAAACCTCAGAATAAAGAAAAACATTGAAATGTGAAATGTATATTAGATACTAACTTCCCATACTCGCCTATTTGTGACAATTCTCCTACAGGGTGTGTAAAGAGGAGGCTCACAACCGTATGTCTCCAAACTCCTTAGCAATAGTTTTTGCTCCATGTATCTTACGCTGCCCTGATAGTGCTGACCCACTGCTCAGCATGAAGGATGTAGCCAAGACCACAACGTAAGACAAGAAAAGTTTTTTAAAATCTGCTTCCTCAGAAAATATACATGTTATTTTGGTCTATATTCTGTTACACTCTTGATATCCCTCTGTAGGTGTGTGGAGATGGTAATCAATGAGCAGATCAGACGTTACAATGAGAAGATGGAAGAGATTGAGCAGCTGGAATACGCTGAGGCTCTGGCTGTTAACCAGCTCAAGCTTAAGAGACAGAACACGGTAATTTTGCTCTGGCTCACCCTTTTTTGGTTTAGTCCAATCATAAAGGATCCATATCACACAAAATCCTATTTTTCCTTGTCCTTCTCACATAAATCAGTCTTGTTGGTAACAACCAGTGGTGGATTAAGTATTTCAGTCAAGTCCGTTTACCATTTCCAAATTATATATAAGAAAACGTACACACATTCTATTTGAAAACTTAGTTACCAGTAAAATTTACTTATCGTCAAACATAATTCAGTAAAAGTCATTTAGCTGCTGATGTATACCTGTGCATTAAAAGTATTTTTTGGATAAGAACTGTTACCAAGTATTGAATGTAAAAGACAAAGAAGTGACATTTATTCCTTGTGATATTTTTGGATTAACAAAATTATAATCTCAGCCAACATTCCACATGTCTTTAAAGATAAATAGGGACCATATCTTAAACAGAGGAAAGTTGTTAACAGTCACTCATACTAAGATTTTGAAATTTAATTAAAATAAGCATGAACTTTGGAGGGCCCGTTAAATGGGTTAGGAGTCTTCTATGTGGTGTTCTGTTTTAACTTCACAATTTGCAAGAGAAAGCATTCATCCTATTTACAGTAAATCGTTCACATACACTAATAGTGCAGTTTTTGGGATGCTCACCTACACCATAGTTTTAATAAAAATTAAACTTTTTTTTCAGCATTATGTCAATCTCCCACTTGCTATACTGAAAACAATATCCTATTTTAGAATTCATTTTGTAACGGGTAATGAACCTGTTTTGACAAAAGTAGTGCATTAAAAGTGTAAAAAAAAATTCAGGTATGTAGTTAAATGTAATAATTTCCAAATATTTCTACTCTATTAAAGTACAAAGCCTCCTAAAACATATTTAAGTACTGTAGTAAAGTAGTAAAGTATTCTAACCTACAGTCTGCACAGGATAACATAGGATGTATCAAAGTAGTCAAATGGGCACAGGGACATCACATTTGTGTGAATGTCATTTTCAGACCCCTGCAGACTGCAGAAATTTAGATTAAGATTAATTTACCAATAAACCAATCAGCACTGTGTTCCATTAACAGACCATCCACATCCACACTAAACATGTCTCTCAAAAATGAAAGAGTGGGATGGATTGGTTGGATTTTTTAACTAACTCGTTAATATAGAGCAAAATATGGGTCCTTTTAACAGCACAAGAACAGTAAACAAGAAGACATTTTAGTTGTGATTGTGATGATGTACACTTGTGAATACAACAACCCCAACATCAGATAGCTTTTTCATTGGTGTAACCTGGCCAATGTTCCTTGTCTCTCTTTAGCACTACTGGCATTTACCTCTCAGGTTCTCAGCTCCTTACAAAGGAGTGGTGGTATGTATACCAAGTTCTGGTACAGTAGCTGTAGTAGATATAGTGTGCCATGCAGAAGCGTCTGTGCATGGAATGTTAGATGTGGGTGACCTCTTTACCTAATCTCTTTTATTCTTTCTTACTAACTGGTAGAAGATTGCATGAATTTATTTAGTTTGGTTTAGAAGGTGTTTGTGATGTGAAGGATGACACTGTGCTTGTTGCTGTTATACTCGTTGTCTTTATGTAAGGACGAGATGTTTGTGGATCAGTTAATGTTGGTGCATCGACTATTTTTTAAAGGCAGACAACTGACAATAGTGTGGCTTTCAAAGCTTGACAGTAAATAATACAGAATAATTTTGGAATTCTCAGGTCTTCACGCCTTACAATATATTCACCTTAATACAATCTAATGGCTTTAATGAAGACGACAAAGCTCTGAAAGTCTTGTTATTGAAGTGTGTCTGTTGTTGAATGACAAAGCTGTTCGCATTGTGGGGATGTGTCTTCTAACACATCTCCTTTTAAGTTAGTCAGTTTCACAGATGAGCTGAAGGCTGATTTGCAGTTGCATGAATTGCTACAGGCACCATCCACCCACTTTCCTCTTCATCACTAACAATGTTTTGTTGTCAGTTTCACATATGGGTCAAAACCATATGTAACGTGTGAACATTTTATGTGTATCATGGAATTAATGGACATTTGCAAATCAGTTCGACAAGTCCTCAGCCCAGCAAAGTCAAGAACACAAACTAAATGTTGTGTAAAGAGCCTGATTGTCGGGTTAATCAGTGTACAACGGTCTGTCCCTCTGCAGATGCATGAGAAGTCTGTCAGTTCTGATCTAAGTGCGGTCCCAGAGAACGAGCCTCTGGACTCAGACACAGAGGCTGAGAAGAACCTGGTTGAACGCATTAAATCCATCAAACAGGAGAAGTGAGGATGCTTTTTCATTATCATCTACATGGCATTCTTGTCCCAACCAAAATGCATCATAATCCCCCAATTCCACGGCAATTGATTTTCTCTGCTGTAAATTCTCTGATGCCCTCACCATCATTTCCCCTTTAGAGAGGACCTGGCCTGCCGACTGCCAGAGTTGGAGCAGCCTGGTTCAGACCAGGAGAACTTGGACTCCGAAAATTCACTGAGCTCAGAGAGCCTTTTGGAGGAGCAGCATCGCTCTTGTGCCCACAGCTCAGATCCTGAAGGTCAGTATTAAGATACTGTCTTGAGTTTTCTTCCTTCTGCCTGTTTCACTCGCCTGTGGGATTCTGACCAGACCACGGGGCCGCTGGGTTGGGCCCTTGCTGTCTTTTGTGGTGCAGGTCTGGACCAGTGATGGTGATGGGGCGCGGTGCCATCTGCTCTGTAACAAAGAAGGTTGGAGTGTTTGTGTTTCTGTGTGTCTGCGAGCATGCATTTGCACACCTATGAACGCATATACTCTAAATGCATGCGTGGATCCATTATACGTTGAAACAATAATCTACTGTTTCAAAATGAATTTAATCTTTGGCAAATGGTGGGAAATTCCTGCGTTGACCTTTGTCGCATGATCTTCCATTGAACTTCACCTTCTCAGGATTGCTGTGTGCCGCTCATGACCAGCTTGGACATATGCTTTCGTTGTCCTTTTCTTTTGACTCTTCGTCTTTTGTCTCTCTCACACACTCTTCTAGGACAAGGTTACTCCCTGCTGAGGAGAAACAGACCAGCGTGCCCACCGAAGCCATCAGACCTGTTCCAGAGAGTTAAAGCCCCTGGTGGGCGTGTCCTCCTGCCAAACGCCAGTTCCACCAGCTGCTGTTCGTCTCTATCCAGCTGTGATTCCTCCATCTCCGCATCCTCCAGTGGCTCCTTCAGGCATCAGATACAACGACGTAACCCCATCATCCCAGACACGGTTAAACTCCCTCCAGGTGTCCAGGCTTCAGGCTCAGGTCCAATGCACACAATCAGCCCTCCTGGAAGTCAAGCATTTAAATCCTTGATCAGAAGAAAAGAGCAACCTGGCCGCCGTAAAGACAGTACTCAGTCCCTGTATATCGAAAGCTCAGACTGTGACCTTGCGTTGTCCTTTTCTTCCTGCCCCGCCTCCACTTCCTCCTCTGCCTCCTCTATTGCCATGGTTACTCCCTGTCCTCAGCACCAGCGTTTTTCTGACCCACATTTACCTTATATGGAAGATGACGTATTACAAAATAAAGAACAATGAGAAATGGACAATGAATGATGGGCAACAATATCCCATTAGACAAAAGGAAACACAGGACAAATCAGTGGCTGTCAGCTTTGGATTGTAGGAAAGAATTAAGAACTACTGTGGAAGACTATAAGCTGCAGAAGTCACTTGAGATTAGAGTGTGATGTGCAGTATCCACAGTGGGCCAACAAAGCAGACCAGCTGTTCCAGTTGCTGTTTTCAGGGGATATTAATCAAGATGTCACCAAGCACCTTTTCTATTATTTTTAATATATTGCGTTTACTGTTGATAAAGGCTGTATTTTGAATGGCCTCATCATGATGGACCAGCATTGTCGTTTTCTTTCATCTGTTTTGAGTGAATACATTTGTGCTCATTCAAGGACGCAGTTTCCATTTGCACTTTCCCATGTCATAGATTTCTGAATGAGCACATGAACCCAGCGTGCTCACAGAAATGTTAGCTAGTGCCTTGATATTGTACAATAAGTCAACAGTGAGCAAAGTCTTTTGTTCATTTTGCATGGAACTGAGCTTGCGGGGCGGGTGGGGGGCTGGGGATACTTATCTAGTACATTTTGTGATTATTGTAGTGAACAGACACAAAACATTTTGGAATCTACTGAAAGACGTAAAGCACACATTTCAGCTGCTGTTACAACAGAAGCAGTGGATGATTGTCTCTTTCACAGGCAGCCCAAAACAAGATAAATGAATAAATGAACAAGTAACGCTTTCTCACAGCAAAGGGAAATGGGAGCAGCACACGCCACTTTTTCTGTTGGAACAAAGAAATGCCAGCTCAGCCGTGATAAACAGGGCACACCACCATGTCCTTAAAGTGCTGTTACTTCCTCTTCAATGAGCAGTATCTTCAATCAGCTGTACTGTACCTACCAGTCATAGTGGACTAATATGGAGATTCTGCGGAAGCTGACTTTGTATGATATGTAATACTAATTTTCCTCTGTGACTGCTGTTGAATGGTGTTTAGACTCTGAGGAAGATGTGCTGTTGTGTAACAGGGAGTGCATGATTGGGACTGAATGACGTGTGCAGTCATGTTTATTAGTATTAATTGAAAAATACATGACATGATGGACATGATGATATAACGTCTCCTGCTGTGCTTTTTAATCAAGTAGGCTGATGCTGATGTTAAACAGGGGTTTAGGGGAGAATGCAGGACATCGGTTTGTTTGAATATTGATACACTGTTTGAATATTTATCCACTGATGTCATCACACACTAAAGGTTGACTTTTAGTTACAGAGTTCTACACAAAGGTAAGTAGAGTAAGGTAATGGGTCATAATAAACCAGCCTACATCTGAGGCATCTCGAATGGCCTACTTGGAGTCACACTGAGGCAACATTGCCAAGTTACGGTGGAGTTATCTTATTACTCCTTACTTAATGTAGTATTGAAAATGTAGTTTACTGTTACATCATAGATGGAGACAATGCATTTCGCAGTAAAGAAGGAATGTTTTAGGGTTGCGATTAAACAGATGTAATAATACTAATAAAAATAAAAGTACAAATAGGGCGCCCCGGTGGCTCACTGGTTAATAGCACCTATAACATAAGGCAGTGGCATTGCTTCGATTCCGACCTTTGCTGCTGTCATCGCCTGTCTCCACCCTGTTCTTCATGTCTATCCTGTCTCGATCATACCTATCATAATAAAGCAGAAATGCCAACAACAGTACAAATAAAGTTATTTCTTTAAGCAGTGGCAGTAGTAATAGTGATGATGACGATAAAACTACAACACAAACACCTCACAGTATCATACTTTCCAGAGAGTGACAAACTGCATATAAAAATACACAAGACTTCTTTTTAAAATGCACATTCACTGCTAAATGCATTTATTCACCACGCCATACCTTACCCCTGGTCCTTACTAACAGTCTCTTACTTCTAAACTTAAAAATAATTGTTCAGTTTCTGGTAATTTATGTTGCTGCTCTTCTTTTCTGTCTTTTGTTCTTTTCCCCCTTCTTCCATTTTTTTCTTTTACTTCTAAAAATCTTAACTTCCCTATCATGTGGCATTGCGGGCTATAACCAGATCACCTGTTCTCTGGTTACTTTACTATGGCTGCCAAAATCCATGGACAAATCATTTATGCATTTATGTTACTTATATGTTTTTATTTCTTCTCTCTTGTAGTTTTGGTTTAATTGTTTACCCTCCTACATGCAGATCCCGTTAGGTTGCCCCGCGCTTTTTTATTACGTCATACGTCTTCGACGTTCATTCGGTTTCAGACATGGCTTCTCGGTTAGAAATAAATTTTGTCAGATTACTGTCGCGCTGTGAATCGATCGCCTCTGAGAAAAGAGGAGAAACGGAATGGCGGTTAGAGAAGGTAACAACAAAAATGCTGCGTCACGGTTAATATGCGTTTCTTTTGAGCTCTTGTTAGCATGATGCTATTGTTGTTAGCTCTCAGTCACTGATGGCCACGTCGTCGTTGAGATGGTGAGAGCAGTTGGTTTGTTTTGTTTTGGGTTTATTTTTTTTTACAATAAAGATTAAATTTATTCTGCTTTTAATGGAAACTAAAACACGTCACGGTGTACAGTCGAACCTTTAGTTACACCACCGAATCAGCCTGCGTTGCCTAGGTTAAGCTAGCCAAATGTATGAATGCATTCTCCTTGTGTCACCATTGTGTCTCATTACAAACAACAAACCGTCGAGTGCTTCGGTCTTTACTTTGAATTAGTAACTTAGCATAACCCATCACGCTGCTCGTGATTTAAAGCCGATCAGCTTTAGTTAAACTATTCCGTCATTAAGGAAATTCGTTCCAGGCTCCCGTGAAAAGTGGCTGACTACTTCAAGGGGCAACATGAAATATTTGTGCTGTTTTATTCACACAGCAAATAACCAGGATAAATATGCAAAGTAATGAGAAAATCTGCCTTCCTGCTGCACTGTTTATGAATGACGTCATCATTCAGAGCCGATTTTCTTCGCGAGAGCACGCGTAATGACTTACCAGCAAAACAAAATAAACAACTTTTACAACATTGCGTTCACGAAATAATGGAAGTAATCTTTGTCTAATTTCAATATCAAGGAAAATCAATTAATGTGTTCGTAAAGACTGTGGTACTAGGAACAATATACTTTTCCCCAACTCTTGGTTTGACAACAAGGCAGGCAATGCATAAGTCTTTAGCCAAAATGGAAGAAATAAGAGGATCTCTCCCGGAAGTGACGCAAAATTACTTATTTTTTACATTTTGGGGAAAGGTTTACGGTTAGAGATAGAGGTCAGGTTATGTAGCTTGGACTTATATGCACATTCATACAAAAACAAGAAAGAAGAACATCTGTGACAAATCTCAGGTGGGAAAAAATAATGCTGTTTTTGTGTTTTCTCTTAAGTATGTTGGAGCGCTGGAGGAGATGTTGGTGGCTCTGAGGAAAAATCCAAGGTAAAAGGAAAGCTCCTGTCCTGCTTGCTACTGTGAATCATTCTTCATTTGTAGTAGTGGCCTACACTACAATACAACATAGTTTACTGAGCACTGTGTTGATGTTTGATTACATCTGATCAATGTAAAAAAAAAAAAAAAAAGTATGATGTATAAAGTACGAAGATTGAAACAGAAAACATTGATGATTGCTGAAATGCCACAAGAATAAAGAGAATTGTAAAGGGAAAAAGTAAGGATTACAGTAATGGGTTTCATAGACAACTATTGATACAGGGGCACCCGACTTCCTGCTGTTGGGCCCTACGATGACAACTTAAAGTGATTTGATGATGTGCTGTGACAAACGCATTGTTTCTTTTTCCCACAAGCAAACCCACACCTGAAGTGCTGACCGAGTACACAAGAAAAGTAGATTTCCTGAAAGGACTTCTAGAGGCAGAAAAACTGGTGTGTGGAAATATTTTACAACTTAACCACATTAAAAAACAATTAAAAAATGTCACTCATCGTTTTTCAATTCTTTTACTGAAAGAATTTCTTACTTTAATATCTATAATTGCTTTAATAGTTCTTAATCTTTCCTCTGATTTAAGGAATCTGGATTATTTCTAAAATTATAAGGACTAATATGATATAGTTCTGCTAATAGACTACACTAAATGATTAGTAGATATGTTTGGTTTAAACTTGTTTTAACCGGCCTGAACAGTTCTCATCTCATGTCTCTCACGTTTCATTCTCAGTCTTCAACCACAGAGAAAGCCTTAGCCAATCAGTTCCTCACGCCTGGACGAACGCCCACAATAGCCAACGAGAGAATGCCTGCCACTAAAACCGTCCACATGCAGACCAAAGCTCGCTGCACGGGAGAGATGAGGGACGAGCTGCTCGGCACGGTAGGGCTGGATGTTGGCGGGGGGGTCGTCACTCCTGAGCTGTGATTGAGATAACATGAGAACACGCAGACGTTCCGGTTGAGATTCACCAAACTGTAGTGCTGATGAATTTGTTTTTGTTAATATATCAGCCAATAGAAGGTATTCTGTAAGATGATATTTTCTGATTGTACCTCAAAACTGAAAACATAACAGTGTGAGCATGTTGGACAATGTTGCACATGATAAATTTGAACCTTGACAATTCTGTATTTAAGCTGTCAGGTTAATGTTTAGTGAGTTAGATAGATTCACACGTCAGGCTCTCTTGATTAAAACTTTTGACTGAGGAGGAGAAATTTCATTTACATTGATTTCTCTCTTCTGTTTCATTGCAGGGGTTGTCAGGAAAAGGTGAGAATATCTTAAGTTTTTCAAATGCTGTCATTCTGAGTACTGATATTAAATGGTGATTTTTCTCCTCCCCTCAATAGGCTCTAAGGACACAGACTTGAGAAAAAGAAGGTAAAAATTAATCTCTTTTTAAGGAGACAATTTCAAATACGTTACTATTGCTAAGGTACTAAAGCAAGTCCATTGATTGGAGGGCAGCAGGAGGGTTGCTCAGTTTCAGAGTGGTTCAGGCCAATTTTCAGTTGTGTTTACTTTATGAATGGGTCCTCAGTTCATCTCAGCTCTTCAGCTTCATCATCATTTATAAGTTACACAAATAATCAGATCCTCTCGCTGTCAGCTGCTTTTAATTTTGCCAAAGTGAAGTTGCCGTAATGCGAATATGTGACGTGCTGATTATTTGCTGCCCTGCCTCGTGCAGCCCTTTGCCCCTGGATGAGCGTCAGTCTGCTGCTGAGCTGGACGCCGTCCTGCAGCATCACCACAACCTGCAAGAGAAACTTGCCGAGGACATGCTGAACCTGGCCAGAAATCTAAAGAACAACACGCAGGCAGCCCACAACATCATCAAACAGGACAACCAGGTAAGCAAACAATCAAAAGCGTCGGTGGAGCAGATCAACCTGTTTTCATTCTCCCTGTAATATTGTCTGGTGGAGGAGTTTTGATCCTAACTAAATGCGTATCTCCTCCTCTCTCCTCAGACTCTGAGCCACTCTATGCGTCAGGCAGATGTGAACTTTGAGAAGTTGAAGACAGAGTCTGAGCGATTAGAGCAGCATACCAAAAAGTCGGTCAACTGGCTCCTGTGGCTCATGCTGATCCTCGTCTCCTTCACCTTCATCAGCATGATCCTCTTCATCAGAATCTTCCCCAGGCTCAGATGATGTTTGTTTAAAATCATCAAATAGAATCCTTAGCACTATGTCCTCTTCAATTGACAGAACAGTTACACGAGCCTCCCAGACGAGACTGAAAAGTTTGGACTCGGAAGCGATTCCTCCAAAGTAGTGAGTAACGTGAGTCACCGAAGTGGTTTGAAGCACCAGTATTGTTTTGAACAAATAAAGGAAGACATGAAACGACAGCCTTTTAGAGAAGCAACGTAGTCTTAATAGCCTTAATCATTTGAGTGTCCGTTCAGGTAGGCCACCAGCCATTCAACACGTTTGCACTTCCTCGCTGTGGGACGCACAACATTTAGTTTCTAGTACATATACACCTAACAGAGTTCACGACCTGTCTGTCACTCGTATCAGCCTGGAAGTCCACAGTGTCTCAACTGATTAGAATTATTCCAGTCACAATGTTGGACTTGCCAATGGCAGTGGATGTGCTGCTGAGTCTGTGCGTTGTATGTCGCTGGGCCATTCCATAAATGTTTCATGCTCTCGTGTTTGTTATTGATGCATTGATGAGAACTGATGTTGCTGCTGGTGTCGATGAAGACTTTGTCCTGTAACTGATCAGCATTTTCGATGTGCAGATATGACCACAGCAGCATGAACAATAGTCAGATACTATAGATATATTAAAGGACCTTCAACCCGACCATTGGAGTGTATTTTATCCATTCAGTGATGTTGTTTGACTTCGTGATTTGCAGTAGTGTCAAGTAACAAAGTAAAAATACTTCATTGCACTACTTGTTTTTTGGGGGGAGATTTTATACATAAATGCAATAGAAACATTTTTGTAGATTACTGCTTTTACTTAGCTACATATCTGAAAGACAGTCTATACTTTATCTATACGATAAAACAAATCTGTGCCCTTGTATTAATGACTACAAGGTGTAGAATTGACACTGAAATGTGCAACTGCAGTGCCTAACAGCGCCCTCTGTTGCTATGGAAATGCCTAGGATAATGGCGACTCGTGGCCACTAGGTGTCAGCATGGCGTTGGACTAGCAGCACATGATAACCTCCATGACCTCGACCTGCCGAATCCTAATGTAACCCCTCTACTCATTTAGAGCTGATGCGAGGACCGGGGTGTAACTAAATAAAGGCCACAGAATAGAGTGCAGCATAACCACGTGACTTGGAGTAATCTTTACATTTTGTCCCCTTCAGTGACTGAAAATACTTAAAGCACGGGTCCCAGTAACTCCAAATCAGTGTGTTTTCCACACAGACAAGCTTTGATGAAGCCGCGTCAAGGGGAAGCCGGTTCGAACCATGTTGGTGTTGTTCTTTGTTGTCTGTGTGAAGTCAGACTGCAGCGTGCGGCCCCGTGTAGCTGCGTGGCGTGCTCGGGCTTGCCGTTCTGCCCCTAGCCCTTCCTGTCTCCCTGGCTGCTGCCCCACCTCACGGCTGGCTGGGCCGAGGCTACTGTGTATTTTGGGATCCCTGGGGGGTGTTTTGCTTGCTGGAAGCTGAGGTATGCAGGCCACCAGGAGACCAAATGAGGCCGTGTCACAGCGCAGGATCATCATCCCTCAGTTTAATCACAGCTGTTTGCACCTCCAGTCTCAGGTGATCGGCTTCATGCGGTTGAGGACTTCATCGCTGGTGTGGTATTTCATGTTCATTATGATTCCTTTACCATATTAGCCTCTGAAACTGTGAGGTTAACACCAATGGGTCCATCTACAGAAAGTTGTACTTTAAATTCGAATAAAAAGGCCACCAGGGTGCATTCTGAGGAATTCTGTATAAAATGAAACCCAAAACATCCAGACTAAGGAGAATTATGAGGGAGATAAAGAAAATGTTTATATCTTCAAGAAATAAAATACAAAAATGCCAAAGCTTGGAAAAGAAAACATTACTGTAATGGATTTTAGGACTATTTTAATCCACCCCTCTTCATAAATAGAATTATTTTCACCTTTTTTATGTGGAGTTCTCAACTATTAACTTGTTATAAATGTGAAAAGACCCATGGAATGACTCCAAAATCCTTTAAATATCCCCAAACTGTTTACCTTTAACTATATTTATTTACTAGCATTTAAATGGTTAAAGTAAAATTAAAATCCAGTAGTAATCCTTACTTTTTTTAAACAATGTCATTTAAGGGAATTGTCTTAATTCTAAATTCTATTCTATAAACATTGTGGATTTCATTATTATTTATTTGAATTTAAAATCAAACCGTGTTTATGAAGATGAGCCCTGAATAGAGCCTGCCAGCCATTTACATGGCAGCTTCTTACACACAGATCATGACCCATACAGTAAAAACTTTTTAATCTATATGTGCATGTCTTTGGTTCAGTTCGAGAGAAAACTAAAAAAATATGTGACAAAGAATTGAGTTCTTGCTTGTCCTACCAAGAAGCAGGAAGACTGTTTCACATAACACAAAATCAGTTCAAACAGGAGCTGATGGGACACAGTCCTTCTCAGAGAGAGACAATGATTACAAACAGCTTTTTGGTAAATTACTCTTAACTTCTTGTTCACAGGCAACAAGGCAACAAAAAAAAAGAGAGAGAAGAACCCCGGCCGTACGACGAAACACCACCGAGGCTCGTGTGAATGTTGAATCTTTATGAAATCAGAAGAATGTCGAGGCATTCTGGAGCCAAACGTACGGCCCAGCGTGAGATCAGTCAGGTCCATCATGGGACATCTAGACGATCCCCGTTTTTGAGGAATTTGAGCCTCTCCCCTCCGATCGTAGCTACAGGCTGCCATGGGCAAAGTGCAATAAGTGCACATTTTTGCTTGTCCCGTGTGCAATAAATGTTCTGAATCTGCAGTCAGTGTAAACTGCTGCACGTCCACGGTCGGGCGTTATCCCCGGTTTTCCTCGTTGTACAACATACATGAACCATGTGTAGTTTAGGGATCCACATCTGTGCATTGTGTGGACTCCGCCTCTACTACATTGTTGTTTGTTTTCTGTGTCCCACAGTGTGTTCATGTTGTGTTTTTAATAGTTTTTTTGCTGCAGAGCGATTCATCAATCCTGTTCCTGCAGCAAGATAATGACTCCAAACCAACATCAGAGAACTGAAAAAGAAGAAATAGAAGCGCAGACGGCCCATGAAGGGGTTAAGTATTTGTGTCCATAATCTGTTGAATCATTGAGTAAGTCTACCGATACTTCTGGCCCCGTCAGTAGACACCACGGAGTGATATGAGTTAATTATGAGTTCCTGGTGTTCTGATGCTTGTGAGAGGTGATACGGATCCACTATAATGACACACAGACTTTAACCTCTGACCTCCAGTTCACCTGGATGACTTCCTTCCTTGCAGTCTTTTCCCGTGGGAACAGTCTGAAAACAAGGGGGAAGGATCTATTGCGAGCACATATTGAATAATACATTCAAATATAAATGGCGCCTTTGTTGTGCCTCTGTTGACTGGACTCTTCATCAACCCAACACTCAAACATCCTGTTATTACTATTTTAGATATGAGAGCATTGTCATACCTCATAGGAAGCTAAAAAAAGCCAACAAAGCTGATTTGGGTGTCATTCTCATCTTGTCCCCACGCATGTCCCTCCTGTGTAGATCTGTCTTTCTCCGCTCGGCTGCTGATCCCCGTGGGTCCTTCTGCCTGTATTGTCCTGAAGTCAGAGGTGCGTCTGTCTTCATCTCTCCACAGGTGCTGTGTCTGTGTCTGTGTTTTGATTTTGCCGTTACTGTTTCCCTCCAAGGGACCTGCCGCCTCTGGTGTGTTTGTGTGTGTGTGTCTGTGTGTGTGTGTGTGTACCTGCCTATGTCTGTTTGCTATTTCTAGTAAAGAAACCCTATTATATGTTTCCAAAAATAAACAGCTG
>OMNV01009030.1:61496-76154 GCA_900303265.1 Brotula barbata
GTCTGTCTTCATCTCTCCACAGGTGCTGTGTCTGTGTCTGTGTTTTGATTTTGCCGTTACTGTTTCCCTCCAAGGGACCTGCCGCCTCTGGTGTGTTTGTGTGTGTGTGTGTGTGTGTTTCGCTATCTCTGTCTGCCTGTGTGGTTGTGTTGTGTCTGCAGCTCTTCCCCAGTCAAAGACCTTAATGAGGGTTCCTCTCTAACAAAGCAGGAACACACACACACACACCCAAACACACACACACTCTGACTGGAGCATTAGAGCACCAGAAGGACCACTTTCACCCCTCTTATGTGTGACAGCTGAGGAGTTATAAGAGGTCGAACTGCGAAATGAACTCATCACTCTGTGTTATTCATTCAGGAAACAGAGCCAGTAGATGGCGCTGCTCTGTGTCCTAGCTGTGTGTGTAGTGTGTCTTTGTGCCTGTGTGTTTTCACCTGAGACCGTGTGTTTATAGCTCCTTATGGGCCTAAGCTATATGTCATTGGCTGCAGCCCCTCATTGCCCCTCTCTGGCTCTGCGTTCCCGGCCTCGTGTCAACATGTGGGTTAATGCACTGAACCTTCCAGCTTATTTGTCAGGCGGCGTGGTGCTGAAAGAGTCCCCGGTGAAAGGAAAACCTCCCCGCTGGCTCCTGCTCGCTCTTTGATGTATAGAGCCCAGGTAGCGCCGCCGAGAGGCTTTATTTCTTCATTCTTTGGGCTTTCACCTTTTAGTGATTCAGGATCTCCCACTGGGCAAAATTGCGGGCCGCACGGCTGCGTGTTGCTGTTAGGGCTTTGTGGTTTGACAATGGGAGGAATAAGGAGGCGAAGGAAAGCTGGAGCTGCCGGCTGCAGCGAGCGAGCGAGCGAGCGAGCGGTTGGACCGAAGCTAGCGCTCGCCGGTGGGTCAGAGGTGGGAGGATGGGAATCGATGCTCAGACGGCGAGGAGGCTGTGTGGGTAAAAAACAGGTTGTGAATGTTCGGTGTACAGGGCAAAGCAGGAGCAGAGGGGGAGGGGGGAGAGGAGGCTGTGGGCCCAGCCCGCGGCCGGAGACCAGACTGGAACGCAGCCGGGGGGTGAGCAGTGGGAGGGTGAAGGGTGGGGGTGCAGCCCGGGCCGATGCACTATTTAACAAAGTGATCTGTTGTTGTTGTCTGTTGGAAACAGAGTACCTAGAAAGGGCCCCCTCAACGTTCTCCTCCAGGAGGCCCCAAGCTGTTACAGCAGGTGCAGGGCCCCTCATGGTACAAGGGAGGCTCCACAGAGTAGCACAGATTAAGGGTGTGTGTGTGTGTTTTCGCTTTCATCGCCTGCCTGACCCTCTGTGAATGTAGGAAAATGAGCATCTTTTCTCGTTACACAACATGTGAAACGTTAGCTCGGATATGAAAATAATCCCATACCTGTCGGCGGCGTGCTGATAAAAGAATCAGAGTCTCAGCTATGCTGTTATTTGTGACCAAGGTTTCTTTCAAGGGTACTTTTTACGTCATTCGTCAGATGTTTTGTCCATTCATTCGCTACGTCAAGGCCGACCAGATGGTTGACGATTAATTGCAAACATAAAAGGATTACATTTTGGCAAAAAAAAATCTTCTCCAAGGTTGGGATGATCGTGTCAGCCTTTCAGCGCTTTCTTTAAAGTGCTGCCCGATCAGGAACCCTTCCACAGTGCATTCTGGGATCAAATCCTCCTCCAAAGATCCACCTGAGCAGACGATGCAGAAGAAGCTCCCCCGTCCGATCCGTCATCTTCAAAACATTTCAGATCGACAGTGAGGTAGCATGTTAGGATGTCACACCAACGTCTGGTCTTTGCACTTCCATTTTTCCTCCTTGTTAAAGAAGAACAGGCAGAGGAAGAGGAAGCTCAGATCGTGATCGTCTCCTGTTTGTATTTGTGAAGTAGGACTGAGCGTCCCACCTACTGGGAGCCAGCAGGACAGGAGTCAATGATGGGGAAATGAGGTGTGTGTGTGTGTGTGTTTATATGTGTTGCCCCCTGCACACTGCCATTTTAAAGTATTCATAAACGGATGAATGAGCCCAACGCTCCTGCGGAGTGAGGATGTTTGAGTTGCAGGATTTTTACACACTGTTTTATTATTAGAAACCGCATGAGTGTAATAGAAACAGTTGCTATGAATAATACAGCGTGCAGCAGCATGTCGCTGTATTCAACAGCAGCGAGCAATAATCTTATGTACGTTGAGGCGCGTTTCTCCCTGCATTGTGCCGTAGCTGAAGCGGCTCAGCTCAAGTCCTGTTGCTTCCACTTCTGCTTGAAAATGTCCACTCAGTGTGACAGTGAAACGCTTTTCCAGTTAACAGGTGACAGCATTCAACCTGCACGTTGCCACGGCGCCGCTAATAGTCACCGCCAATAGGAAATTGTCTATTTTTCTCCACTTTCCGCATGCCTGGTGTAAATCTAATATGGTAAAATAATGGACCTTGGATTCTATAGCAGTCACTGATGTGCATTGTTGGTGTAATGACAACATTTTCAGGGCCATCATGGAACACTGAACCCCTATTTGCTCCTTAGGCCAATGCCCCGCATGGATCCTTCTGCTGTCTTCGTATGAATGAGTGCGTGTATGGATCTGAGTAAAATAAAAGATGTAAATGTACTCATGAGCATTTACAGACTTCAGATTCAAACCCAGGAACTTGTAGCTGTAAACTCCAAACCTTCAGCCATCATCAAGGTGCAGGTGAGGAATTGCAAATTAATTAATTAACCACACCCCAAAGACAAACTCCTCACGCTCAGATGTTGTATTGTTTTGGAAGTGTGCGAGGATGTGTGTTTCCTGCACAGCCTGGAGTCAAACCGGGAGTGAAAGCGGCACTCCTCAGTTCATGTCAGTCTGATGTGTGGAAGCCCAGCAGCATTGTGATGATTCTACTGTTATTCTATTCTCTCTCATCCCTCTGTCCACATTTCTGCCTATCTATTATTTAGCTACATCACTCACATCCTCCCCCAATATTACCTCTTTGTGTCAGCCTCCCTCCCTCTCCCTCCCTCCCTCTCTCCCTCTCTCTTTCTCTCTCTCTCTCTCTCTTTTGCTTACTGTCCCACTGGTGCACAGTGACGCCACGCAGAATGAAAATGTAACAGTCGAATAAAACCTCGAAAGCCTCGGTGCTCACACAGACATGTTGGCTATGCGAAGACAGAGGAAAGTGGGATCCCTCAGGGAATAAACAATAACAGTGCTGTTGGAGGACGTATACAAAATAACTATATAAATCCATATATACTGTATATCTGTTGCAGGCGACTTTATATACATCAGATCCATAAAAACTCAACTTTTGGATTGAAGCGGTATGAAAAAAATGTTTTCATTAGGAGAATTTGTGTTGTCTCTATTGTAGACTTTACAAAAAATAAGTTGTTAATAACTCGATTTAATCCAAGATACTTTGTAGCTCTTTTGTAGACGTTAAGTAAAAATCCTCAATTTTTTCCTTCTCGCTGATGTCAAACAGCAGTTTTGCGAACAATCACCCCCATAATTCCATGCGAAATGCAACTGTCTTACATTAGAAGTGCTCATCTTTAATCTTTGGTGCTGATGTGGTGTTGGTGGAGTGGGGAAAGATTAAGGATTAACAACCACCTAAAGAGAAAAAACCATCCTGGGAGGAGACAATCAATGGATTTTGGCACAAAATCTGTTTGATGACACTGGTTTTCATTACGTACCTTGATGCTTTCCTCTTTTTTTTAAAATGTAGAGACAGACAATAATGGTGCATCCTCAGTCTTCTCCTCATTCTTTGCATTTTCTGTCATCGTCTTTTTATGTTTGTTTACCTAAACAGAGTAGTTGGAGTCGCCTTCCTAGTAGGCGCCTCCTAGTATGCCTGGAAAAGTCAATATTGTCACATGACACTGGCCCGATTACATCATTTCCTGGGAATGTCAGGTCAGACATAGATTATGAAAAAAATCCTATGTAGTAAAAGATATTATTATCCTAAGTAAAAGATAAGGATTATGAGCGGTCAAACTTCATCCTTGTTGTTCTTGTTCATATTCATGTTTTGTATCATAGATTAATACACACACACACACAGGGACATCTTCCACTGATACAGTTGCCACATGTTCTTGATCATCGCTCGTGCTAATCTTAGCCTGGATGCTGGATGTGGCCGGTTATTTTTAAACACACACTTTGAATTTTGATGTCCTAATTTGGGCTCTTTTCTCTCATGTTTTCACACAGGGATTATTTATGGTGACAACAACAGCCAGCCTCTTTTAGGCCTGTCGGCTGACAAGCACACGCTCTCAAACGCTGTCAGGCAAATGACACCCCATTTCTCCTGCTTGCGTAAGTGTGTTTTGTTGACTCTCGAACCCCTCCCCGAACAACCGTCCAACTTCCCCCGTTCCCAACTTCCTCCACGTGAGAACACAAACAAACACAGTTTTTATTGTTGTCATTCTGGGAAGTTTCAAGACATAATATGGCCCCTGGTTCCTCCCTTTCTCAGCGTGCAGAGCCGTGACCCTTAGCGGCGCTGTGGTCAGTCAGGCCTGAGCTGCAGGATGTTGTAGTTGTTGCCTCCAGGCTGCGGCTGGAAATAGGTCTTGGGAATATTGAATCGCTAAGGCTTTGATGCCTTGCTTGCCCACTTCACCTCCTCCTCCTTCTCCCGGGATGGAAAAGAACAGGCCACACACACGCACACATAAACACACACTCTTAAACCTCGCTGTCAACTCACTGACAGGAGATCCAGTCTGTACTTTGGCTGGATTCCAAAGCGTCTGCAACAATAGTGAGAGGCAGAAGGAAGAGGAAACTCATCGAGCATTTTGGCAGTTTGTTTGATAGTCGTGTTAGTTATGATTTTGTTTGGGGAAGAGGCTGCTTACGGGGAAGCGGCTTTGCCCGGGGTGGGCCGGGTTACTATCAGACGCTCTCTGGCTCCCCTGTAATTGAGTGCATTCTGGCTTTGATCCTCTCAGAAGAAGGAGTTCTCACCTTGGATGCCATGTTTGCCGTGTCCAGGATGGGTGGTGTGCGTCTTGGCCGGCTTCCTCTGTAAACACTAATACAACGCTGCTGCATTTATCCCACAACTAGGAAGTGATTAAGTGTTTCCTGTCTCTCTCGCTTGTCTACGTCGAACCTTACGCCAAAGAATGACAAACGTCGTACCTGCGTGAGCCTCTCGGGCCTCTTTTTGTAAAAAAAAATCAGGAAACATTGGCTCTCGTATTTCTAGCCAAGGTTCTTTGCATTGATCGTTATCACATTCATCTCAAAGGTCTGAACGGGCCCACAGAAAAAGGACAAAAGCCTGCGATCAAGACTCCCCAACAATCTTAACGCGTGGAGAAGAAAGAAGAAAAAACAGATTCCCCATCCTCAAAATGAGGTATAATCAACAGAAACTAAAAAAACAATATAGGAAAATAACATGAAAACAACATGAGTCCACAAAGATGTGGTCCGGCTCCATGCACCATCCTAAAATATGCTGTTCACGGCAAATAAATCCGGTTATTTCACACCATTTGAAGAAACGATTCTCTGTTATCGTGAATCATTTGTATTGATTTTCACTCATTGGCCACAGCATGCTTTAATGGAAATGTTAATCCTTGAAAATCTTTCCATGCAAAAAGGACACAGGGGGGTCATTGTCCACTTCTTGTGTCACAGGAATCCTGGGAATTTTTATCCCTGCTCTGATGTGCACACACAAGTTGCCCTGTTGCTGCTTTCACAGGCACACAGGAGAGAGAATCCAGAACGGACGCATTTTACGGAATGACCCGCATTCACAACAAGTGACGCCCGTATCAACTTTAGCCCATTTCACACACACACGCACGCACACACAGAGTGGAAAAAATGATAGATGGAATATCAATGTAACAAGTTAGAACACCTGCATTAACATTCAGACATTGATCCATTGTTACTTGTTCCACTTTGTCTTTGTTTCAAGATACTGACTCATATCTGGAACCTTTATGAAACAAATGTTTGTTTCTCACCATTCAGTTACACATTAGCATCAAAATATCACACGAAATCCAATCTCAAAACAGAACAAGATCTCATCATGAGTATCAAAGCTCCTGGATCAAAATAGAAAAACAAACAAATCAAACAAATCTTTCCAAAACAAAACAGTTTTGGAAAGATTTGATGAGAATTTTGATTCTGAGACTTCTTCTTTCTTCTTCTTTCTTTCTTCTTCGTCTTTGTATCACCTTCAACTCGCACACTAAGTTTCACTGAAATTCATCGGTAACGTTTTACGATATCCAGCTAACAGAGAGAGAACGCTGATGTCATAACATCCTTTGCAGAGGTAAAAATGGTTTTGTCTAGTCTAGTCTAGATAAGGTTGTCTTTAAGTATGTGGGCTGCAGCTCAGTCAGTCCCTCCCTCGTCTGGGCTCCGTCCTCTGGGAAATGTCCCCCGTGTGTTGGTGTAATGTTTGGATTTATTCAAAGTTTCTGATTGCTTCCTCTCCTAATGGAGCCCAGGTCGTCCACTAAGTCTGACCCTGGTCCTCATCGAGGGAGGTAGATGCTGATAAAGTACAGGATTGCCAAACAGAGTGATGTACGGTGGGGGACAGAGGGGGACAGAGGTCCCGCGGTGCTGTTATGATTGTATTATTTCCTCCTGGAAACGTGCTGGCCGACGCTGAAGCCTGACGGGCCGATCATCGGGTGGATGACCACGATTACTGAGACGCCCGATTGTCTGCTCAAGTGCCCTCATAAAAAAGACAAAAAGACTGCGTGACCTGCCCGTCTTTACCCAGCAGAACGACGTGAAGAGCCTCACTGCTCTCTGTAAGATGTCCTGCGTGTGTCCGCGCACGTGTGCAGCTTTATGTGCGAAAGGAAGCAACAAAACAACGGTGTCCCCGTATTCCCAGTGTGAGAGGAAGCACCAGAGTCAGACTTTGATGTTGTGCAGCACACACCATCTTCCTGAAGCTAATACACCTATCCCCTGGGCCCACCCCATTAGGGGGGCCGGGACGCATGTGGCATTGACCTGACCTTGACTGTACTCTTCTTCATCTCTCTCTTTCTGCCTATCACGTTTGCTCTCAGCCTAACAATATGTGGATAAGGCTGTCACTGAAACATCCTCTCAAGGGCACTGGGGTTCAAACTCGCCGTGCAATCCTACGCCCCGGTTTCTTATCAATGACAAAACTAATCCTTTAACCCCGTACGACGCCCCTTTGGCCCCTCGGACGGCCCATCAGGGTGAGAAAGAGAACCGAAGGGGGGATTAGCAGAGGTGTTGGGAAAGGCAGGAGAGAGGGAAGAGAAGAGAGGGAAGTGGAAGAGGCAGAGGTCGGGAATGGGAAGGAGAGGAGAGAACAGGGAAGAAAGGTTGACAAATGAAGAGGAGCGTATGGAGGAAGTGGATTCAGCCTTGGCGCTGTGAGGGAAAACAGCACGGAGGGTTCGTGCACGCAAAGCAAAGGGACAGAGAGGAGCGAGCCGCAACCTTGACAGCCCTAATCTGTTTACAGATAAGTGTGTTGTGGTCTGCGTGTGGGAAAACAAGACTCACTGGGATGGATGTGTGACCCGGGGTTAAGTGTCCCACACATAGACCATCGGTGAACACACGGACACAAAACACCCATGATGGACTGCAGCGTATCAGCGGCGGAGGCTGAGTTCAGAGGAGGGTCCCAGAGTTCAGGACATTGTGGGAGAGATAACTCACTCTTTGAGACGGAGTCAAACCTTTCCTTTAGCAAACACGCTGGTGTATACTTTATCTTCACGCTGACTGGACAACAGCTCGGTCAGCACGACGGACAATTAGCGGTCATCACGTACAGGAGCGAGCACTCAGTCAGGTTTTTTTTTTTTGTTAAATTTGTGGTTACTTGCTTACAAAACGCCACACTCAGTGCTTTTACACCGCTCGTTAGACCAAGTCACTTCCTGTTTAGCACAATCGCACTGATAGATACGTGATGATCTTCACACACATTTGTCTTAGGCTTAGGCTTTTTGTGTGTTGGTGCTGAACTGGAACCTGCGATGAAGCGGTCTTTGTCCTGGTCTACATCAAATTACTAAGTACAACGGAGTTAATAGTGCATTTCTGAAACATACAAAAGTGAATTTTGAAAATCCTGAACTTTCTTGTTCTTAAATTTGAAATTTAACACCAACACCAACAGTGTTTTGTGTCGTTAAAGTCGTGATTTACGTTTGGTTTTCAACCTGGTCTCCGTGAAGGATTGTTCATAAATCAGATCTGACCTGACGTTCTGGGAAAATGAGGCGCTCCTGTGTCACATGACAACACTGTTGATTTTTAGTGACGTTTAAGGATGTTTTAGGACGCCTAGGTTTGGGCAAACGGCCATAAAAAGACAATGGCAGAAAACCCAACCAAAGTGAAGGAAACTGGCTGCATGTTTAGATTGTTAAGTTGTTTGGAAAATCTCCTCATGGCGACAGTTGTTCTCCAACTTGCTCTTACTACCGTTTGACGTAAGGGAAAATCTTGGGAAAAAACACATGATGCTGTTTGTAAAAGACAGAGTAACACTTCAAAATTCATTTGGCACCGGTCCACACCCGTACACCCATATGATAACAAATCTCTCACTCTCAGGATTCATAGTTCATTTCAATAATTCCATTTAAAAACAATTACCACAAAAACTGCAAACAACAAGCTGCCTCATACAGTAACAGACACACTGTAACCTTGGTGACAGTCACATTAGTGGTACAGGTGAGTGATCAGACGGACAGACAGACAGACAGACAGACAGGAGCTCCGCGAATGAATCTAATGACCCATAACCCAGCAGCCATCCACGTGGATTATGTTATGGGTTGTGTGGCTGATGTGTAAGCTTTATTGGACATAATCGCAGCACTGAGCCGCGTGCAACCTTCCTTCCGACGTTCCTTCATCAATGGCTCTGACATCAGTCTGATGTCTATTGACGCACCAGCCACCAGCACTCATCTTCAGCTAAATCGTTTCACACAGATGGACAATCTGTCCCTCCACTTTAGCTTAGATCTCCAGGGACCGATTCCCCACCATCCACTTTCAATTCCCCCTTATCATCCTGTCACATTCACACCTATCAGCCACGTGGAGTTCCCATTTCATCTAACCTGCATGTCTTTGGAGTGTAGAAACGGAAAAAAAACCTGCAGTCACAACACACAAACTCCACACAGAAAAGATCCCTGAGAGCTGTTTGATTCCAATTCAAGACCTTCTGACTGAGGGGACAATAAAAGAAAAACCCCCACTGATACAGCGAGCCTCAATCCAATCAGTTTCACCCCACACAAAAAATAATCTGACAACAGTGAGAATGGTGGTTTTAATCCGGTAATACGCTGTTTTCATTCAGCATCATTAATTGTCTAACGGCTGTTTATCAAGAAAAAGTAAGAAATGTCGAAGATGAAGCCATATCTGATGACCCCAACACGGTGCACCTGTACAGGAAGAGGAGCTGATCGCTTTTCATACTGTAGGCCTGATGGGTGTGTAATAACACAGCTGAGACTCATTTGCTTATGAAAGATACAGAGGAAATTCTATGATTTTTACCAGATATTTTCTGCCGATGCACTGAAACCTGAAACTCGACACTTCCCTTTTTTGTCAGCTGATGTGTGTGTGTGTGTGTGTGTGTGTGTGTGGTGCATAAGCTGTATCTCCTGTTATACTGTATATTTACCGTATCGCTATCAACCACTTTCCTGTGTCGTGTGTGCGAAGAAGCTTTGTGGTGTGTACGACAAGTGATAAGCGCTCGGTTGTGTCCGCCACTCCCCCACGTAAGAGAAATGAGCTCGTGTTATTCTCTGGGTTCAGCTCCACATGACAGTAATTGTGATTGCATTGTCTTGTGAGGCTGAGAAACAAAAGCGAGGGAACGAGAGAGAGAGAGAGAGAGAGAGAGGGAGAGACGCACCGAGTGTTGTTTTTCTGTTTGCCTGAGCTGCAGGCTACAGGGCCTCAAGTACGGGAACAGCAAGAGCTAAAAGTGTAAATCACTGACAGAGAGCCATTTAAAAAGGATAATCCAGGAACGCTTTGTCTGTTTAGCTCCTGCACCTCTCTTTGGTGGACGTGCTGTCTCACATTCACACACACGCACACAGAATCGTGCCCTCGCGCATACACAGACACGCAGAACGCGCAGGGGCTGAAGTGAGGCTCCTGCTTCCTGGCTCCCCAGGCAGCTAATTACTGAGCCTTGCACACCAACAAAGCAGAGAGACTCTCTCCATTCAAACATATTAATCCTTCCATTTAGAGGGTGAAGCAGAGGCGACTGCAGAGGGAGTGAGCAGGAGTTTGTTTTGCTGTGTGCGTGCGCGCGTGTGTGCGCGTGTGACAATGAAACAACGTATTCAGAATGACAAAGGTTGCAGTGAAAATGCTAATATACTGAATATGTGTGTATAAAATATCTATTTAATATATGAAATAATAAAGCAATTACAATACATGTAATAGCTGTAAAACGCCACGCTTATAATGTTTTAATACTTAATTAGTTCATTTGTTATCTGTTTGATTTTTATCATAACCCAACAACAGTTTCAGTGAGATTAAATTTGGTTGTTTTTGATAGAATATTCTGTACAAATGAAATGGTGATGAATTAATAGACTGCCTTCATGTTTGATTAACGAAATGGAGAAAAAAAATCTATCTTTCAATATATAATACTGTATCACTCCATATTTACAACGACTTCAGAGCTCCATACCTTCGGACGGATTCATATCAGGTTATTTATCTTGCATTATGCAAGGATTCCCACTCTCTGCTCAGATTTAATCCATATTTATAATCCATAAACCAGATTTATTCATAATGTTAAATCCCTTTGTCCTCATTTGACATTAGGAGAAAATAAAATGGTTAAATTTATTTTTAGTGCCACCTACTGAATTGAAATCACAGTGCAAGCTGGACTAGAGTGGCATGTGCTGCTGGTGTTTATTAACGTATCAGAGAAGACTGGAAAATGAAGAAACCTTATCCAACGAAGAGAGGGGCACATAAGAGAGGGGAGAAGGGGCCTGCGTGCGATCAATTGACGTTAGACAATGTGACCACCACACAGAGATCTGTTTTGACTAGATTCCACAACACTTAGTCCTTCAGACCTGTGACATTTAATCTCACTAAGACCTCATTTACTCTGTTCACTGGGTAACAACATTCCTCAGATTAACAACTAGCATACTTCACAACCTCTTAGCCGAGTCGACCTGTGTGTACACATCCCAGCACACACACTGCATACCTTGAGGAAAACAACACAAATTATTCTATTCTATTCTATTCTATTCTGTTCAATCGCGGAGCGTTCAGGTAATCATAAGACATACACTGTGGCAAGTGGCAGACTGTCAGCGTGTCATATTGTGCACAGTCCCATCACTAGGACAGGTTTTATCACAAGGATATTTGTTATGCAAAACACTTAAACTGTATGTGTACTTTTCCCTTTGTAGGCAGGTCTTTTGCTTCCTAGCTACAGGGTTAAGGAAGTGTAATGTTTGCATTGCCTTATGACAGCATGTAACACTGTTTTGCCTGCAGGCTCATTAGTCTACAACTGGTGAAACTAAACATGGGGAAACCTTTAAAAATTGTTTTTGAATGTTAGTTAGAGAAAAAAAAGAAGGACCCTAATGTTTCACCGATGTTGTCTTTATTGAACGCTTGGGGTCTATGCATGACCTACAGTATGTGCAGCCCATGCTATAGGCTGTACACGGACTATACTGAGACTGGAAAATCAGCTGTGGTCTCACAGAAATGGGATAAAAGATTTATAAGAATACAGCGTAGTGGAAGGGGAAACACTCTAAAATGTAGAAAAACCGCACACAGAGGACTGTCATTGACAGCCTGACCAAAAACAAATTAGCAGCTTCAGTAAAATTTTTATTTAGCACAATTTAAAGAAATTTTGATTTCTACCTTTTTTTGATTGTTTTGTTTCTTATTGGGAAGATGAATGAGGGATCGATTAAATAAAAGAAAATTAACCATCATATATCTCCTCATCAATGTCCAGACTTGTGTCCAATTTACCATTCCAAAATTGGTTGTATCGTGACTCCTGACTGGTAACATCTTTGGTAATTTATTCAGTGGACTTTAGGTAAACAGTTGAGGGTCACGTAGACCAGCATAAATATGAATGAATATTAGATTTATGATTCTAAAATGCACTGTAGGAGCCCTTATTTTTTAAGTTGATTTTTCTTTAAATTCTTTTTGTTGAAACACATTTCCCAAGAATACATTCTGATATTCTTGGTATTTCTTTCCATTGTTCATGAAGATGGACTTTAAGATGGTTGCCTTAGAGTTTAATGAGCCATGTTTTAATAATGAATATAAATAAATAAATACCAAACACAAATACAGTAATAGATTGACTCTATATTAAATGATTGTATCATAAAATAAAATACACTTGTCCATAGAGGTAGGAACCAAAACCAATAGCCTGTTTGCTAAATGTACTGATTTTGACAAATAAAATGGTCAACAAATATTGTGATGTTCGTTTTTTAATAGATAGACCTATCATGAAATATGGGCTACTGACATAAGAAAATGATTTTATGGTCGTAGGGATTTTCTCACATTATGTTGAACGTTCATTTAGTCTATTCTAGATTAAAAACATGTTGTGGTGGCTCTCCCTCCACTCCTCCCTGACAAAGAACACATCGCTGTTTCAGACAGTCCAGATCCGTAGCCGAAGCATTGACTAGACGGGTACTCCGCTCCGTGTTTTCCGTCAGACCACGTGTGGCCCAGCTGAGCTGACTGGCCGGGCTTGTTTACTGGCGGAGAGACTCGCAGAAAGAGAGACGGAAAGAGGGGGAACCGCTAAACGGAACGGGAATCCAAGTTTTCACACTTGACCCGTCTTTTCAAGTCTTTTACGTTTGTTTACCTCATCGTCTTTGACATTCGCAGACGGGGTCCACACTTTGTGTCCCCTTTTTCCCGTTTGTTTGGACTCCAGCTACCGCCGACCCTGAAATCTCGTTTGTTTTGGATTGGCTAGCTAACGTTAGCTGTTTTCCCCATCAGCTAACGTTAATCTGAGAAAAGAAACGGGCGGCGTGGTGGAGTTTTCTCACTTCGGAGCAACGTGTGGGTTAAACGCCGTCGTTTTTTTGGTCGTTTTTCCCCCGGAGGTGCATTAAAAAGAAGCAACGCTCGCCTCCCAAGTTTTCCTTGGTGTTTTCTTCTCCCTTTTCGTCGTTTTATGGGTGTTAATTCGTTGGCGGCGTGGTGGTCAGCGGGGGTGAAGGAGTTCAGAGGAAGGTCGTAGTGGGGAGAGCTGTGTTGCTGCACGTTTTTCCTGCACGTAGCTTTCCTGGGATGTGCTCCGGTCTGGCTTAAAAAGCCTGGGAGATCCGGACAGGCAGGAGCAGCAATCGAGACGAGCGGACTTCCACAGAGGGATCAAGCCCAGACGAACCCGGTTCCCTGTAAGACCACCGAGAACTTCGGTCCGTGTTGGCTGGTGGAAGAGAAGAGAAGCGGATTTGAACAACAGAAATCTGTATTTTCAACACAGAGACATGAGCTCAGCGTTGATGGACGTCCACATCAGCTCTCTCTGTTTGGGATATCACTAATATTATCACCATTATTTCCCCGTTGGTTCATCGGAGCACCAACATCAAGCAGATGAACGTGGACTGTCGCATTCACTTATGGAAAATGACGATTTTTATTCGCACGTGTGTTGCCAGAACCCAAGATCACATTATTTAGTGATCTGCATTTTCCAGGACTCACCTACATCTCAAATTTGGCCATTTTCATAAATTGATACCTCCCTGGCCCCTTTTTAAGGGGGAGGCGGTCAATATTGAATAAGTTGACGGCCGCTTGTCTTACCTTGCAGCGAAGATTGTTTTTAATTAGTTTTGATTTTTGAGATAAACTTTGCTCCCGAAAGATTCGAGTCTTTCCACAAGCTGAAAGAGGAGGACATCATTTTCTAACTTTACGCCAAAATGAGGCGGTGGACGCTAAAGCAGCGAGCACAAATTGTATTTTTTGCCGTCTGCGTTGTGTGCCAGTGTGGACTAATAGGCGGAGAAAGTGAGTATATTTTAATACACATTTTCCTAAGCAACATGGTTAGCAAGCCACACATCACAATCCAAGTTCACTGTTTGCGCTCGCTCCTGCGCACGAATATACACGTAATAGAAATCGTAGTAAGATTAGATTAGATTATTGCTTTATCAATCCCCTGCAGGGACTTCTATTGTTAAACGGGCAGCAGCGTTTCACAACAAACAGATGAAAAAAAAATACAAAATGCATTTTTGCCCCAAATCTGTGGCCAAATACAGAGTAGCCTGTATGACGTTATATTTACTTAAGAACTCTGCGTGCGAGTTTGTTCATTTGTTTAGGTAAACGAAAACAAATGAACAGAGCAGCCGATGTGTTTTATGATATTCAAAGTGCAATTGGCGCAATTTGTGTAAGATTATTAAGTGTGCGTGAGCGTGGTGGCACAGATCCTCCTGGTAATCTGGTGCGTGCTCCCTGTCCGTACTTGCGTGGCCGTGCGGTAATAATCGATCGTTAATA
>OMNV01009030.1:76184-98390 GCA_900303265.1 Brotula barbata
GCCTGTGTCGGATCCGCCAGCCCCAGGGCCAGATTAGCTGCTGTTACTGGACGAGGGTGGTCTGCTGCAGCGAGTCTAAACTGGGAGCCGCAGGATTGGCCCTGTGAGCGCGGCGAGGCCTCTCGTGGTGACACGCGCGCACGCACGCACGCACGCACAGACACTACGCTGCTGCAGCCTGAACGTAAACAAACGCCGAGGAGTCCGGTCACACACGGCGCATTAGCCCGGGCCGCCCTTTATCTCAATACAGGCGGAAACATGGGCGCCGCTCTTGCAATAGGACGTAGACTCTCTGTGGGGCGGTTTTATCAATGAGCTGGGATCGTAATAATAATGTAACAACGTGGTGTTCAAAACAATGCGGCGGTGCTTTGCGCGGCACACACGCGGCCACACGCACACACACACACACACACAACAACGATCCCGCTATCAATGGACCCGATGAGCTCGCGTTCATTCTTGTCGACTTAATTATAACCTACATTTGGGAATTAGGGTTTCCAATGATGTGATTAGAAATCATGCAGTTGAGGACAAACCCACAGTAGCTCACTTTTGCCCCCACCTACTCATGTACACACCTCTGTGTGTGGGTGTGTGTGTGTGTGTGAACTTTACATGTTGACTGTTGTAACAAGTAGAGTGGACGGTGGGACAGCGTTGAATGTGGGGATTATTGGTAGAAGCCACGTGACAAGTTTACTACGATGGTGCTAACTTGGTCTAAATGAATGAATGACATCATGTGTCAAGCTTTGGAGGTTTTTTGGAAGGAATCAACTGTGGCAAAACAACTAAATGCGGACTTTATGTGTTTATTTGTGGTTTAACCTATGGCCTATATTTGTGGCTTTTGAGTTTGGCGTTCAGCGTTTTAGATGATGTGTTGCACAACTGCACAAAGTGTTTGCGCACACGAGCCAACTCCATGTGAGCAGAGCGAGGGAGCAGTTGGACAGCTTAAAATGAGGAAAATGGACATAATCAACAAGGCGCTCATTCATATAATGTTAATTGTTTCTTATCTCCAGTTTAGTTACATTAATGCGCTCACCACTTTGAATCATATTACTTAGAAATAGTTCCCAGGTGCAGGGGAAGTGTTCTGGCCCTTCTACACAGGTCATACATCCAGACAGCGTCAGAGGCCCCTGAAAGGGGGTCTTACAAGGCTGCTGGTACCCCCCTCCTCTCTCTCTACACATGTAAATGGTTGTTTCTCCTTGCTGATTTGCCTTTAGTTTGTCTGCAAGTGACCATATAAGGGGCTCTGTGGCGTTAACAACCAAAATGCTTAAAATATTACATGTGTTAACCCGCATTGAGCCTACCTCAATCATGAGAAAGCAAAGGATATTGATACTTAAACCACAGTGTGGCAGTGATTTGCTGACTGCAGGCTGAAAAATATAATCAAGTGTTTTTTACAGGCCGTTGTTAGTAGCGTTTGATTGGGTTGTTTGTCATAGAGTCCTTTTCGTGTCAAGGTTATCAGCAAACAGTTGTCTGAAGTCACCGCCGAGCTGTTGTCTTCTCCTGGTCTAACTTGCGAAAAACAAGTTGTGCAACTGGGACTTGCCCCCTTCTTGTTCCTCTCAGGCTTGTAAGCACAGCTCTGTTGGAAAGGGTTAGTGTGCATGTGTGTGTATACATATGTTGTTATATATGCTCTCCACAGGCTGCATGCTTCTTTAACTGGCTCGATCGCAGAGACTGCATCAAAGCCTGAAAAATTCCACAGTGACAATCTAAATGTAATGGCCAAAACAATCCTTCCTCAGTCAGTAGGAACTGGTGAACAGTTGTGACTTTCCCACCCTACTGTTGTGATAATATGATGATTGGTAAAAACATCATAGTTACAGCAGAAGGAAAGACCAGCAAAGATGGCCTCCATTTGTGTGTGTGTGTGTGTGTGCATTTTGTGGCCCATTTGGAATCGTCAGGCTCCCTTCACTGAAGTGCACAGTGGCATTTTCCGACAATGCTGTGCATGTTGTGGAATGTGTTTGAAGTGGCCCACCATGTGTGTGCGCGCAACCCAACTGGCCTTTGCTGTCTGCGGGATCTCTTCTCTCAGCTCCTTCCTGCCCTCTTTTGGGCTGTGCATGTTTTCTGTGTCTGTGTGTGTGTGAACATACTATATAAGAACAGAGTGTCCCAGTGGCAGGCTTAAGAGCGACTTGGGGTACAGGCACCTGTTAATACTGGCCCCGGCCCCCCGAGTGGCCCCTTCTCCGCTCCTTGCTCATTTTATTAAATAATCTTGTTGCATAACGTCTAGGTGATCAGACAATAATGACATGATTAGCAGTCCTACTACAGCTGTACGATTCTTGCTTAAATGTGTATCACAATTTTTCTCCGGAAGAATTAAAATCACGGTTCTCTCATGAATTTTTTTTTTTCAATACAATGTTTTATTGCACTCTGAAAAAAAAACACGTCTGCTCGCTGTTTAGACGGGGCTTCAAGCAGACGACATAACATATGTCGAAGTGCTTGACTTAAACATAACATATTAAAGCGCCGGACTTAAACCTAAATTCTTGCCCTTGCCACTGGGATTTTCCTCAGCGCTGCTCGTATTTTCTCTCTTGCTTTACAACTTCTGTCTCCAACTTTGAGTAATCTGCCTGTTCCCGACTGCTGCCTTACTGCTTTGTCGACGCGCAGTGTCGGGTTACTATAGCAACGGGGACTGACAGCAGAGTCCTGCAAGGGAGGAAGAGAAATGAGAGAATATCGATTGAATGAATGTTGAATTAATTGCTTGTTTCGCTTTACACTTTGTAATTGTGATTGAAGCAGAAACTGAGAATGTTCCGAAGCGATGAAGTCAACACGTGAACACAGCGAGTGGAGAGAGTGGATCGTCGTCATTTAGAAATTGAGATCTTTCCGTTGTGTGAATCGAGATTGTGATTTTTATACGATTAATCGCGCAGCCTGAAGCTGGGTTCTTTTTTCTTGTTCTTATTGTGAACCAACTGTCCGATGTGTTCCAGTGCCTTGCTATTTTTTTCAGTCAGTATGGTATGTTTGGTGGGCTTCACACAGAATCCTGACTTTCATAATACAATCCTGCCACATAGTATATATTGCCACTGTATGTTTGGATATCCCGTGTCCACAGAGCTCGCAGACAATGGAGGGGTCACGAACAGAGGCTGCACGATTTTCAAGTTGGCAAACGGCTGTCAGCTAGGAAGGCAATATGGACTCCTGAAGGAAATTAACTATAGTGGTGCTGTTCTTAGCTGCTTGCTCTCCTGCTCTTGTCTTTTAAAGTATTCTTTTTAACTTCTCATATCTTCACAATGCATTTTTTCATCTGCACTTTTTGTGTGTGTGTGAGAATGTGTCTTTTCCGCCACTAATACAAGCGCAGGATGAGACACCACCTGATCTTTTGACTCCCACAATTCCCCCGTTTGATTCTCCGACGAGCAAATGCTTTATACAAACACTCCAGTTCGATGTTAACATTAATTTTAGTTTGCTAATCATGAAACAACTGACTGAAACGTTCTAGAAAATTAGCATTTTAATAGGAAAGTTGATTAATATTCATCAGTGTTCTATACAAGTTTTTATTTAGTTGTTGAGGCATTTTGACATATGCAAGCAATCTGTTGCAGTTTAAGATAACTCAATTATTTATTGGCCGCAGGCTGTATTAACTGGAATTTAATTTAGTCTACAAACAAGTCCAAATCAAAGTGAGAGCATCATTATATCACATCTGCACTTATGAAAGGCGGAAGAATTATATAAAGCCTCATTTTTTTAACATGAGTACTTTCAGGGCTCACAATGCGCATGCCACATGCCCTCTGCTGTGTGTCACCCCCTCTATGCCATGTCCTTTCTGTCTCTCTAATGTACCTATCACAATAAAGCAGAAATGCTAAAGAAATGGGTACACAAAAGCTGTCAAAGTTCTTCATTACTTGTTAAAAGTAATTAAACTGTGAAATAAAAAATAATGGTCAGAATCAGATTTCATTATTACTCCAGTCGCTCAATGCGTAGGGTGTTTGCGAGGTATATTTAACTGTTTGCATTCAGAAAAACAGCAGCTTTTGACACCACTTCACTGTGTTTGTGAACGTATTTCAATAATCTTCAAATGCCTCATCTACATTATTTAGCTAAATGGGAGGGAAAAAGAACTCGGTCCACTTCAACAATTTTTATTAAGTGGGACCACGTTTAAAACGCAGCAGCTGGGAGAATCCAATTCTCTTGTATGACAAATCATAAAAATTTGGATTTATTTGTGATGCTATTAATTTCTTTTGTATATTCATCACATTGCTCATATTATCATCTATCAACTATCATATTATAAGACCCAATTAAGTTGGAAAGCTGTGAATAATGGTATTGATTTAAAGCAGTTCATCAGTAGTTTGATGGTAGAATTAATTGGAAATAATTCTATTGTGCACGCAAACATAGTATGTTGAAGCCAGAAATTACCACTTTTTTCAATTGATTATCTTAAAATGTTCTCCCTGATATCTGCAAATCTTGAACGAGTGATACAACCGAAGGGAATTTTGTACATGTGCCCTACTGTATAAACAATGAAGTACCAATACATGTGATGATCAGGCCCTAAAGAGCCATCTCTCACAGCCACTTTACCTTGTTTTAGGGGTGACTTCAAATTCTGGAAGTTGAAAGGAAAATGTCCAAAGTGAGGATGCTTGGCAAGTTTACTGAGACATTTGATTGTCATGGCATATAACTTGATGGCACACTATTCTTCATCCTCGCATTGTAAACAGTTTTTACTAATAGTGGCAAGCTGCTGGCTGAATTGGGCCGTACATCACAGTTTTTCACTGTAAACACCAGACTTGCTTATCTGAAAGTACAGAAAAAATGGCGTTAGTGTGGAAATGGCCACATGAGGCTTAAAGTTCAGAAGATCAAGTAGTTTGAAGGTCACGTTTAATAATAGTTAACATGTCCATCTATCTGACACGGGCCCCTTAGCTGCTTCGGAGTTGCCTTTCCTGGCTGAACTCTGACCTCTCTGACGCAAGTGTATTTGTATGTAAGTTTGTGACTGACAGGGAAATATGGAGACACAGCTTCCTGTTTACAGTGTAACAGGCTTGCTGAAAATGTGTCGTAGAATCATGAGCAACTCTAAGCGTGCATAGTACATTGACGTTGGACATTACCATAAAAATTTATGATTTTAATATTGACATTCTTTTCATATTCTGCTTATTAGGGTTCCAGATAAACTTTTTTTCACTAACAATAATAACACTAATACAGAACTAGGAGCACCACTTATGTTGACTTCCAGCACAATACGTTGTACTTTGTATATCATACGACTTCAAACAGTAATTTTTAAAGGCTATGACTCGAGCTTTAAATCCAATCAATGTTATAAGTACTTACAGAGTTGTGGTGAAACAGGAGGGGCAAATAGTTTGTATCCAGCATTGTTAATTTATTTACACTATGCTCTTATTACTGAATTGAAAATGTACACATTTCAGACCAAACACTCTCTGTGCAAAAGCCTAAAAGTGTTCCAGGCATTTTCAAAGCACTGTGTGTGTGTCCTTTTGGACATTTGCCATATTTATTTCTCTGTGTGTGTTTGTTTGTTTGGCCTGGAGTGGCTTTGTAACTGAACCTGATGGGTTAAATTTATTTTGAGGACCGTCATATGACTGAAGTGGCTATTTGACAGACAGCCCATTCAGGCTCTTAGTAGTTAAATAACAAACTCACACACACACACACACACACGGGATCACAATGTTAATCACTCTTTGATTAAACTGCAATTAAATCCCAAGCATCATGTATGCAATTGAGAATGTCACAAATCAAAGAACTCTCATTCCATGTAACAGACTCAGATAATGTGAATTTCAGGCACGTAAACGTCTCGGTATGTCACCTCCGCCTGCATTTCTTCAGGCGGATTCACCTCATTCTGCGATTAGACAGCATATCATATGTATTATGAGAATGGTGTTATCCTACTGGTCCATGTTTTTATAGCTTCAAGTGGTCTCAGACCTCATCATTTTTCTGAACACCAAAATACAGAGACTCCTCTAAAAGGACCCAAAAGCAAAACTTTGTCAGGTCCGAGTATGGTTCTATTTGTGGTTTTATTTGTGATAGTTTGTAATTTCACCAAAGCTACAGAGTAGTTATCTTAAGCCTTGCCTGTGACTTTTCATTTATAGTCAACTCCATTTCTTCTTTGTTTTCATCTCTATAGACGTTGTTGTCTTTGGGAAAAAAGCAGAGAAGAAATGCATTACTCAGAATCTACTTAATTAGGTTTTTCTAGGGATTAATTGATTGCCTTAAATGTATTGGGCGGTAAATGAATCGATTGAGTAGACTTGGATGCGGCTGGTTAGTTTATTTACTGTTTTGGATTACAGAAGAGTTGTGGTACAGTGGAGAGGACATTAAAACTATCGTTCTGTAGCTTGGGGGCCTCTTGAAGTGAGTCAGACCAAAATGGAGCTCAACTGGACGGAACTTAACCTCCGTCAGGATTTCTTCCTGGATTCATCAGTTTTGTCTTTTATTGTTACTACCAATTTTCTGGTAGTAATATAAATTTTTCCTTCCCCTCTTCCCTCTCCTGTCACACACACTCACAGTGGAACTCGCTTTCCTTATCCATCTCCCATCCTCCCTTCATCTACTTCTTGCTTTTCCTCAGTGCTTATTCAAGGAGGTAAAAGAGGGTTCACTCGTCTACTCATTTGTTTTTCTTTGGCACTGCAAATGCGCACTGCTTGCAGATCTGTTTTACAGAGAAAAACCTAAAGCTGCTAATCCCACTCAAACCTCTTTAAGGTGTGAACACCACCCATTTGACACCTCTCCATCCCCCTTTTGCCTTGTGATTTCTCCTCTTTTATCAGGCCTCCAGGGCCTAAGTGATACTTAACATGTACCCCTGTACATTATGAACAACAACACCTAGTCACATGGACCTGCTTTCCTGAGCACTCATGCTTGTATGTGTAATGTGTCTGGTAATTGTGTGTGTGTGTATGCGCACGTGCATGTGCACGGGGACTCTGTTTTTGTCCCGATGAACTAGCCTGAGTTGGGTTACTATGGTGATGACACTAGCTGTGTTGGCACTAGGCTACAGTGCTTCTCCTCTTTCTAGATACACTTCTTATGTCTCTGTATATAATTCACATTGTCTAGTTTTAAATATTGTGTTTTAATGTTCGCATGTTCATATCAAGCTTATCACTGCATTCGGTAAAAATTATATATACTATGTACAACAATGTTGCAGAAAGTATAATAATGGCAAAGCCTGTCTATACCCCACTAGACTGGCTATTTAAAAATAATCTGATTAGAGATTTAATTACCACTCTGCTCAAATAATTTCATTTAAACTGTTATTTTACTGATTTGTAATGTTACTAATGTGATAGATAAAATTATTGATGATGCTTACCTATCATAACACCCACAAACAGTTTGCACTGTGATGTTCGAAAACAAGTCCTGAACCTTTTCTGAACTGTTATTTTCCAATAGTAACCAAGGATTATTTTGATAGTCAATTAATCGGGTGAATAATGCAACGATTAATCAGCGGCTCCTGAGCGGCTATTCAGCTTTTGCCTCGTCTTAGTGGTTGTATTAGGCGTGTGCTTGCTATCCAAGGACATGAAACCATCTTTAGAAAACACCTTGTTCAGTAAAAAAATAAATGAGGTTAAACCTCTCGCATTTTTTCACTCTCAAAAAATAAACTGACAAAATTGTTTAACAGTGTTTTTAAATATTTAATTTTTCAAGTATAAAATTAATGAGAAACTAAGCCTGCCTAGTTGCATAAAAATGAATTTGACTTAATTTTGAAGGTGTTTCATAGAATCAGAAAATCCCACACTGTAATGTGGTAGAGCATTCATGAAATATAGAAGTTATTTTCAAATATAAATCATGTCGATTAGTGTGTATTTTTTACATAAATTGATTCACGAGTGTTTTTTACTATTATACTATCACTGCCTTTTTAAGTACACCAAATGAAGCGGTACCTTTACCATGCTAGCGTGCCTACGCTTCCATTAACAAACTGTCTATTGTGCTATCTGTCTGACAGTCTGGTTAGTCAGAGTGTATGTTAATGTCTCTTCCGTTTGTATCGGCTACCCCTGTGGTTAAAATGTGTTGACAGCTGTGCCACCATACAGCTGGTGATTGGTCAAAGTGGCTGATTTTTAAAGAATTAATTATGAGATCTTAGTCTGTCTAAAATTGGATAGAAATCATAGAAATAAGCTTTATGAGCTTCTATCAAGCACTTGCTCTTCACCTAACAGCTATCGTGGCCCACGTTGAATAGTGTTTTCCTGTGAAATGACAGCACAAATGTATAGAATTAATTTAACCATGTCAGTATGGCCACAGACTCCACACTGGCCACCCTTCTGTAAGAGACTAGATACCAACAAGTGATTTGTCTGTGAAGAGGTCTTTCGAATATTAAAAATGACAGCACTATTCCAACCATGCCACACCTAACATGCCCATGGCTATCTTTTAAGTGTAAGAGGAGGGCTGTGTTTGAAAATGTTTGGGAATCTGCAAACGTTTTCTTGGAAAAACATACCTAGGACGGGGAATTCATACATAATCAAAAACCTTTTGTGCAAACCTTCATACATGTTGTCATATAATGTTCAGCTGCCACTTGTGTAATACCACCAAGTGACTGAGGAAATGGCTCGGTAGAGCACAGAATGATGAGGAGAATTCTGCTGATATTCTTATGTATCAGTTGTGCTTTGATAAAATAGGAGGCGCTGCAGCTGTGTGTGCAGGCCTCAGCAATGGAAAAGGTAGAGGGAGGGAGAGATATGGAAAGAAGGAAGCAGAGACGGAGAGAGGCAGGCTACGTGTCTGTCTGTGTGTGTGTGTGTGTGTGTGTGTGTGTGTATGTGTGTGTCTCTGTGTTTGTGTTTGTGTGAGAGAGAGAGAGAGAGAGAGGTTTTCCTGCAGCAGTCAGTGAGAGCCGGTGGTCTAACAGCACAGACAAACGGGCCATTAAACTGAACTGGCCCCTCAGCTCTCTGTCCCTCCACCCTCCATTGCTTCAACCTCTTTTCCATCTTTGTTTGTAAACTCTTCCTCTGTCTATCCTCCCTTTTCTCTGTTTGCTTCTTTACCACGTTGCTTTCTCCACCTCTCAAATTGTGCCATTATTTTCCAGTTTGTTTTCTCGCTCCTCTTTTATACCAATTTCAAAGCATTTGGAATCCAATCATTCCCTCCTCTGGGTATTATTCTTAGTTACTATCAAATTTAGGATTCAACTGTTGTTAGGGTTGGCATCCTTGCAGCAATCTAGTCAAATCAATGGGATTTGCCATGCTTGGGATGAGCTCACTCATCCATTCACCATGCAGGAAATTCCCCTCCAAAACCCCTGAACTGTTACAGCCAAAGGTCAGAACTCCTGACTGTTATGTATGTTTCCATCCACTTAAAAACTTTGTTTATGCTCTGAAAGGGAAATTTTGATTTATAGCCTCTATCAGACATCATGCAAACACTTAAACTGTATTAAAGGCAGCATAAATGGGTACAAATGCTACACCCTTTGTGTGTCTCTACTGGTCAGGTTTTTAAAGGCCAGGGATACAAACTCATTGTTTCACCTTTTGATTAAACTGTTTGCTTCTATTCATTGTGTATCTTTCCATTTCCATTACAGTTCTTTTTTTTTCATATTATACACCAACAAACAGGAATGATATGTTACCATGGAGTGCAAATGTAGCAGCTAGACCTGCTCAATCAGAATGCCACAGATAGCAGAGCTCTTAAGCAGGGAGACGGACGGCTTTGCAGGGAAGGGATGGAAGAGACTGATTTGGCAAAGCCATCAGGCAGGCGTAGTTCCTCCAGCCCCGTAGCTCTGGTTTGTGGGTTGGAGTGTTGGTGGGGCTGGGCTCTGCAGCTGCTGCCGTGTGGCTGAAAGTCAAGCAGGGGAACGGAGCCCTGACTGCCTGCCTCTCAGGCTGAGGCTCACCACAGTGCACTCCACTCACTAACGTGGGAAGATGAAAAGAACATCAGATGTTTTTTGTATTACTCACTCTGTGTGTGTGTGTGTGTGTGTGTGTCTGTGTGTCTGTGTGTCTTTAGATGTACAGTATCTTCGGCACAGTCCAGTCTGCTGTTGATTACCTGCCCTGTTTCATAGTTGTCTGTCTGTTCCAAATGTGTTGAGTATGTCAGGAATGCTTTTTTTCTCAGCATCCTTTTTATTTGTTTGGAGCACCACCTGGTTTAGCTGTTTTGCAAGGCACAGCCAGAAGGGGTTTCGTGTGTCTGCTGTCCAGTAATTTCCCAGGACAGTGAACATGTTGCTTATTGTGCATTAGGATTTCAGTACTCACGTCTGATTTCAGTGGAAACTAGGAGAAATAAGATTAAACCCTACTCATTATCTATGCTGCTTATCCATGGTAGGGTCTGCTGACTATATTTCTTTAAATTCAGTGTTGAAACTAAAGATAAAGTAAATATATTTCTTAGTGAGAGAGCTGGGTTGCTCGTACAACTTATTTGTTTGTTAATTGGCGTTCCATTTGCATTCACGTGACTTCTGGTCCAGAAGGGCGTGGGTAAATGACTCTGTATTATGCTGTACAAGCATGCGAGACATATTCGTTAGAACTGTTCTGTACTGCTTCAAGATTAATATGGCAAGATTAATATAATGTTTCACTTTCAAATCCCCATGTATACAACTGTATACAGCACTTGTTGTTTGGTTTGATGGCGTCGGCTTTGTCACACTGAAAAAGTTAAAACAACCAAGTCCAACGCTTGTTGTCTTATTTCTACTGCGGTCTCCTGGTTTGCTCTCCTTTTCCCTTTATTTTGTATCTCCCTGTCTTCTCTCTCTCCACCCTCCCAGCAGCCTTGAGTCCAAGGTCAGTGTAGGCTTGGTGGAATAAGAAACAATGGTGAGTCATTTTAAAAACAAGTGACAGTGACCCGGCACCTCGCCTACTACTCTGACGTCTTGTGTCTTACCTCTGTGTTTATTTATGTCTTTGTGTCCCTCTGTCTGTACCTATCCTTCCCATCTCCTTCCACCACCTGCCTCCTCTTTCCTTTGCCAGTGCCGGAGGGCAGAAAGAAGGAGGCGAGCCAAAGTCACCACTGTGCTCTGATTTAGGCCTCTCTCCTCTTGGCCAGCTATCTGACAGCTCAGGGCCTGCATGTTGCTCGTTTCTCCCTGCTTAAATCTGCCACAGCCTGGCCCCGTGCCACAGCTGTAACGGGACCCAGCGTTGTATATAAATAGGCTAGGCCAGCTCCCCTTGCCATGCTCCTCAATGGGAGTCTGAGGCAATGGATGAACAGGTGCTCCAATCCAAACACTGTATCTCTCCTCCTGCCTTTTTTCATGAGCCCCCTCCGGATGTCCTCAAATATGGAAGTACAGATTTGTCACATACATGTGTTAGCTATGCTCATTTGTCATACTCTTCTGAATGTGAACATTCTCCCCCTTCTCACAGCTTCATGAAAAACATAATACAGGCCTGTTGTGTTTAATTTTTATGGCTCGTCCCTGTCTTCTTGGCTAATTTTTTGGCTTATTTTTGTCCTAGACTTTCTTTGTTTTGGAGGCACAAGTTGATACATGTTCATCAAAATGCCTCTCATGCAGTTTCTCAGCATCATTTTTCACTGTAAAAAGCCATAGCCTGGCAGTGGGCACACAAAGAGCTGGCTTTACTTCTCAGGACTTTCCACAGCTGTATTAACAAACAAATGCATTTTTCCACTGGCAGTCCACTTGGCAATGCGGCTGCATATTTTCTCTCCTGGGGTTTGTTCAGCAACTGGGCTGTTGACAAATCTATAATCAGCAGATCACCTCATCAGAGTCAATAACCGCCAAAGCTGACAGAGAGAGGAAACTTCTCACCATCCAGAGTTAGCTGCCACCTGGTTTCATGCTAGCAGGGTCTGGTTTCATGCTAAGCTAACAGGCTGCAGTCTGTTACAGTGAGAGGCAGAGGCTGGTGCCTGGGCTGTCACATCTATAACTGGCCACAGAGGGCTCCACTGTTGCCCTCTAAAACTTCCACCGCCACACACTCAATGCCAGACAGCAGTATACAAGCCAACCGCATTTTCAATAAAATATATTATTATATTAAGTTTGCTGCAGTGAACATAACTCTAAAAATAAAAAGAATCTGTCTAACGTCGTAGCTACATTATAATGGAGGCTGCAGCTGTGGGGTGTTCACTGAGTTGTGTGGGCTCAGAGGTAGCAGTTTCAGCAAGAGATAGCAGTTGCATTGCTATGACCTCAGTTGCACCGATCATGCCAAAGTCATTTTTGAGATGTAATCATAGTGAGCTAATGCCACAAGGCCACTCTGTGGTGTCTTCTCATGTTGCGTGAAAACATCCAATTAATTTCCCTGGCTCTTAGAAAGGATCATATTGTTGAGAACATACAGCATGATCCATTATTTTCCAGTCCACAGAGACTCTGTATGGGTAAAGCACTGTCTGTAGGTTTAACTTCACAGTTTAAGTCTGTGTTTTTGAATGAGAGTTTCTTAATCTCCCAGGCCTTTTCTTCTGTTGCTTCTGCCTGTGTGACACCCTCTCCTTTTATACCTTCCTCCGCCTCTTCCCATTCCTGCTGCCAAATTAAGTGTCAAGCAGACTTGGAAGGTGGGTGGATGGCCCATATTTGTCCTATAGAAGTCCACAGTACGGTACATTACATTCCAGTCTGTCCTCTGTTATTCCATTCTTTGATCTACTCCTATACAGGTTTTGCCACCTCCCAGACTCATTAGTGGCCTATTTGGTTGTTATTGTAATTAAGAGCTCCCATATAGCCAGTGAGAGCACCAATCTGTCCGCTTATGGGTGGTCCTCAGTGGGAGGTTGGCCTATAGAGGGGTCACAGTCATTGTCTGCCAACCCCCCACCCTACAACACTTTTTCCCCATCATCACACATAAAGCTTCAGACTGGAGTTGTGGTCAGTTCTTGACAGTAATTCTTTGTTCTAGACATTCTTTCTTTGAATGCAAAAGGACAACACTGCCTGAACTAACTAGAATTAAAATACATCAGCTGTGCAGCAGGTGTTTCTCAGTGTTAATCTTTACATTTCTCTCTTTCTCTTTGTTGTACCTCATGTCGTCCCCACCATGAATCAGTTTATAGGATTTCTGTACTGTAGGGAAATGTTCCCCATTTATCCCCGCGTTTGTGGTCATGAAGTAGCGAGCCCCCCCTCCCCACCCCTTTTTGCCCTGCGTGTTTGTGTGTTGCCTGTCATGTGACAGTGGCCCATTGCGGCCCTCCATTCATGCATGTGATCACCAACCGTCCTGGAGGTCCCTTACGTCACTCTGTCTTCCTGCCGGGGCTCAGGTTACACTTTCACCCCCTCACTCCCCTCCCAACATTTTTCTGTCCCACCGCCCTGTCTATCCCCCCTTTTGCCCTCAACCCCTTTCGCTCTAACTCTCTCCCTCTCTGCTACTGTTGTCTCCCGACTGTCTTCCCCCTCCTTTTTGCTTCTCCTGTTTGCCTCTCCTGTGTCCCCCTACTCCTAGACCTGGGGGAATGAAGGAGGAGATGGCTCATTATTTTAAAAACACAGTGGTTCTTGCTGCCAACCCCTTACAGCACAACATTTTATGCCCGGGCCTCACTCCTCTGCTCCTCTCCTCTTCCTCCTCCTCATTCCCTCTTCCCCATCTGTCCCTCTATGACCCCCCGCTTCTCTTTCCATCCCTCTTTCCCCTCTCTCCATCGTTCCTGTCAGTCGAAAACAAGACTCCATTTTGCGTAGGGAACTCCCAGCAGCACTGTCTTAATGCCTCCCCTCTAGCATGTCTCTGTGTCTATAAAGCTGCTCCAACAGGAGACTAGACCTATGTGCTACCATTTTGGCTTACTATACAAGAAAGAAGACCATATTTTCAACAACATATTCCCTACCTGCATTGCAAAATTGATTTATCTGAAAAAGTTCTGTTTGTGTGTGGAGGGGAAGTTGCACCCTATTGCGATCCTGTGTAACATAGTTTGTAACGTAATTGCGTTGCACAATAGGTGTCCGGTTAGTGCTGTCGGCAGACAGCAAGTGGGTGGCCGGTAGGTCAGCTTGGCATGTTGACATGATAAAGCTGGAGGTGCAGAGAGATGTAAGGTAGCTCTTATCACCTGCTTCCACATAGCAGAAGATGTGTGTCGTTGCTAAAGTTTTTGGATTATGACGAAGGCGTGTCTGGCTGGTGTGTAAAAATCACTACATCTACATGCACATAATGGTCCGATTATTTGTCTTTACTGTGATTGTGGAAATGAGGAAGTGCATGTCATCCACCGTCGGTGATGTTTACATGCCAATAAATTAATTTCAAATTTCCCATGTGCTTACTTCCAGTAAGCGTACTTCTAATTATTTTGATTTTAGTATGATGTATGACACATATAAGCCATTTAAAAATTTGATTAATGAAAGTTGTAACATTTTTGTGAATGCACTGGCTGGGCTTCATGCTTGAACTGTGGTGCAAGGGAACTCCGTAGACACAGTCTATTCAGAATCTACTTCTACGTCACACAGCAAATGTGTGAATGTGTCATTCTAGTAGTTTCTTCGAAAAATGAGCAAACTGTGTTTACCTGCACATTTTTTTGATAGCCCAACAAAAGGTTTTATCTGGTGAGCTGCATGCTGGAGCTGGAGCTGGAAATGGATTCATCATTCTTTTACGAGTCTGCTTTGGCTGGTAGTAAGCTTGGCTACTCAATGTTTTGCAAAGCCATTCTGTATTTGGCCATGCCCACACTCAATCAGATATATTTGAATATGTTGTTTACCTGTTGAAATGTCTGGCCTACTGTTAAATTATGACCAATTATACACAGAGGTGCTATCACTGGACGTGGTTTTTCTGTTCTCAGATGACCGTGTATGTATAAAGTTTCTTGGCAGTGGGACCTGTACATTTACATGCACAATATACACAGATTTTTGTCTGTACTGCAATTAATTAAGAATATGGAGTTAATGTACACATGGATGGAATTAATATGAATATGCATAACCTCTTGCTTAAAAAATTGGAGGGAAATAACAACAGTTGGGAGCTGCATGTGGATTGCTTTGACTGACTGTTAGAGTTTGGATGATTTTTTTTGTTTTTGTTTTGTCAGTTTGATGATTTCATGTTTGAATAAATAGATTAACGGTGGCATAATCTCGATCTACTGCTTTGAGCACAACAGTATCAATGTATGTTGATTTCTTTATCTGATAATGGTGTTTCCATGATGTTATAAAATAAAATAACGATAAGCTGTGCTGCCTGAATCACATTACATATTTTTGGAAGTCTTGCAGTCTCATGTCAGCGTTTTGCTTGCAAAGTACACCGTGAGTAAACTTTTTCACAGGTATCCATTTGTGAGGGTGCCTGTTAGAATCGCAATGTTGGGGATCTGAAAAATAATACGTGAAAAGGAATCCAAACTCTTTGGAAAGATGTATTTTTAAATTTACACAGTTGTGTCTGTGGGTTTGAATTTAGGCCCGTGTGGAAGCACATGTTTAACTTGGTACAGAAGCTGAAGAATATGACCTCCACGCTGTCATGTGATAGGGAATAGCCAAAGTGAGATGATGTCAATATGCTCTGCTTCCCCTTCCACTCCCCCCCTTTGACTGTCCATACATCTGCCAGTCTAAAATAAGTGATTAGCCCTGGGAAGGAAATAAACTATGCTATGCTGAGTATGTGTGAGAACAGTTCAGCCTTGGAAGTCCTGCCACCACGTGATACGCCGGTGGGACCCTGAAGACAGATGTGTGCTTGGGATTGTGTGCATGTCTACATTAGTATGCATGTTGTACTTCCCGTCATTGTGGGCTCAGGTCCCCTCTGACCTAAGATTAATGTCAGCCCCCTAGCCACTAATTTGTCATGTGTTTTCTCATTCTCCTTTTTGGAGACAAAATTAGTATTTGGAAAAGGAACTGTTTTGCTCCTTTCTGATTTAAAAAAATGTTTTGGGTGACTGCTAGAAGACTACTAGACTAGAAGTGTTTTTCCTCTTCGTTAACGTGGACATGTTGTTTGAATTTAATAATTTGGCTTTAGTTAAATTGTAATTCTCATGGTAAGCTTTGTTTCATTCTTTGACCCATTCTTGTCATACATGAACGTGGAGGCTATTTGCACGCTGTTTGGATAACATATGAGCTATAGGCTCGGGTATAGTTGATCGCAACATATTACATCGAGGTATTGGAAATGTCCACTGCATAGCAGCCGTGGTTCATCTCATCAGTTAAACCTCTGCAGTGATGCCAAACTGAATTTTAGTTAGTCCCTCAAAGCTGTGATCATTCAATGGTCATTACAGCTCAATCTGCCACATCCCAGACTTTTGTGCCCCCTGACACATTACTATTACTTTGTTGGCTGTTGTCCTTGATAAGAAGCGACTCTAAATTGTTTCATTCATGTGCTCCAGATCAGAGTTTATACATGTTTGTCTTGTTAACCATGAACAGAATGATGAGGTAACAGGGAGCTTAAACATGACAATGGTCAGCAAATGCGTGCAGAATAATGAACCACACTAATCAATTCTGTTTGTTATTGTTGTTTTATTGTGTGGTTTAGTTAGATTGTTTACTTTCTGCCATGGGGGAGATTTTTGTTTGTATAAGAAATGACATAAAACAAGTGCAGGTCTGTGTCTAGAAGTTAAGAACAAACCAAAAAGAGCAGGAATCTCTTCCTTTTTATCAAGACTCCCCATTCCTAAGACTATTAGATCTCATCCTAAAATTATTAGTTTAGCTTAAAAGTACTGTTTTATCTTTGTACATACAGTAAGTAACCAATATATTTCAAGCTTTTGATGTGATTGGTTTAATAATATCATTTTCTCATTTGCTTTTGTAAGGGGGTTGTTGCCATTCCAGTAGCAGTTGTATTTCTTGTTGTCTTTTTATGCATCATTTCAAAATATTGGCATCATCACGAGAGACTTTAACCTAATTTGTTATGTACTTAATTTGATAAAATCACAAGGCTTAACCAAGAGAAATAGCCCCATAACTATTTGCATATAAATTGTTTCTCGCCAGGTGAAATGATTATGAGTCCGCCTGTTTTATCAACATGACACTGTGCTTGATATCGTCCATGCATGGTTAAGCCATGTTCAGTCATTTTCATGACATGAAAACTACTGAACAAATTAGGGCGTTATGTCTCCTTCATTCCCTCCCAACTGTATATTTGATGTGTTTAATGAGTGGGAATTGGCATATCTGCACTCCAGAGTCAGATAAAAGTAGAATTTTAGCATAAATGCACCCCCCACCACACACACACAAAACGGAAATTTCTTCTTGTACATCAGTAGGTGTAGGGATATTCACAAAATTTCTGTGTAATAATGGCTTCATTGCTACACCTGACTTTTATAAGTAAGGAAAAGTAGAAAATTATTTATACAATCTCCATTTTTTGATTTTGTTACTTTCACCGCTGTCATAAGTCTTTATTTTGATAGCAGCAAACAACAACAGCATGCTCTTTTCCTCTGTGTGTCTCTTGAACTGCTGTAACTGTACTAATGAATTCTTTCCTCCTCTAATATGAGTGTGTGCGTGTCTTTGCATGCGCTCGTTGGTCTAAATGTGGGCTTGCGTGTGTTAAGTCTGCAGCAGCATCAGTGTATGAATGAGCATGGATAAGCGTTTAGCTTCCAGGCTTTCATTTCTGTTAGCCCCCCTCTTGTCTTCTTCATTTAAATCAGAAAGTGCCAGAGCCATTTCCTCTCTGGAGAAAAGGCCAAAAGAAGTATGTGTGTAGGTGTGCGGTAGAGTGAGAGAGAAAGAGCCTATCAGATTCTAGAAGAGACTGAGTGAGACTGCTTTTGTGAATTGCTCTGCTCTGCTCTACTTAATGTAAATCACAAGCGTGTTCATAGTTTGAATAAGGAAAGGAAGTGTCTGTTGGTGCTAATATGTAGTTGTGTTAACACTGTGGCGAACTGAAGGAGGTTCTGATAACAGCACACATATAGTGCAGTAATTCAGACCACAACCCACCTATTCTAATTCATCAAATCTTTTCCTTTCCCCCATTCTAGTCTGCCAGAGCAAGGACATCCGGAACAATGTGACCAACCTCCAGTCCTTGGAGAACTGCACCATCATCGAGGGCCACCTGAAGATCTTGCTCATGTTCAAGACCAAGCCGGAAGACTTCCGGGGCCTCAGCTACCCCAAACTGAGAGTGGTGACCGACTATCTGCTCCTGTTCCGGGTCTACGGCCTCGAGAGCCTCTCCGAGCTCTTCCCCAACCTGACAGTGGTCCGCGGCAACAACCTCTTCTTCAACTATGCTCTGGTGATGTATGAGATGCTGCAGCTGAAAGAGCTGGGCCTTCACAGCCTCATGAATATCACCAGGGGGGCTGTGAGGATCGAGAAGAACCCTGACCTCTGCTATCTGGCCACCCTGGATTGGTCCAAGATCCTGGACTCAGTGGAGGACAACTACATCGTGGCCAATAAGAATGAGAGGGAATGTGGAGATGTGTGTCCCGGCACAGCCCAGGGTCAGACTATCTGTTCTCAGAATACCATCAATGGGCACTTCAGGGGACGCTGCTGGTCACAGAGCCATTGCCAGAGAAGTAAGTACACATCTGTGTGAGTGTGTGTTTTTCCCACAATGAAAGCAATGGAAAGCTTTTTGTATCACACTATACTGTAGATAATCTGTCCCTGTCCTCATGCATGTAGTATTTCAGTCAGAGAGATTATTTTCTTGCATAAACACTGCTCCTCTAACCAGCCGCAAGAATACAAAAGATCACCTTTACTCATTGTAAATGACTCATTTTTAAATCAAGTAGTGAAAAACGTTCCATATCGACTGTCTGTTTTATGCGGATATGATGGCGTAGCACCTTTCCAGAATCCATCACACACAAGTGGCCCTTTGAGACACATAATGAGAAATATGCATCAGAGATTTCTTTCCTCCTAGAAATCAATTGAGGTGACTGATGTTTTCATTTCGCATGGTTTTTGTAATGATTTCTATTATGTGGAGGAATGCACTTAAATCAACAGTCTGGTGCCGTGGACATGCTCTGCCCTCTGATTAGCATTCATTGAATGGAGCATTGTGGGCAAGTGATCTGTAATTATAGGCTGCTTGATGTGTGAAGTGTTTGAACTGTGTTGTTGAGTCATAGTATACATGTTTGTTATAAACTGTACAGGTTTTATTATGCTGAAAGTGAGTCGTGGGTTTTTCTTGGTGCTGCAGCCAGCCCGTCAAACAGTCAGCCCGTTGGCCAGTAGATCAGTCAGTCTTTCCTTCCTTTGCTACCATAAACACAGAGGATGGCTTCAATTGTAAGACACACCAGAGAATGGTTATTATTTGAAGGCGATTATAGCTTGTGTTTTTGCTTCTGTCTCTGTGTCTGAGACAGAGGCTATCGTTCAAAGCACGATGACCTCGGCCATGTTACAGCCCGCCTGTAATGTTGGCTCCTAGACTTTCTGCCAGGTCTTGCTGTCGGGAAGGGGAAGCGTAATATTCTTTGTGTCTCCGTCTCTTTCTATGACAGACATACACATACGCTGTATTCCGTGTGACTCAAGTTGACACTTTTGGCATGACAGAGGAAGAGTAAAGAACTTTTGGCTTCTCATTTTTATAGTTAAGTAAAGATAAATTTCAGAGAGCGCTGGAGACCTTTTAAAGAAACAACAAACATCCGATCATCAATCAAGAGAAGTGTGGCTGTACACCAAAGGAGCATTTGCATGCATATGATGCCTTGCTGCTTGTCATGTGATAGGCTCAGGTTTAGTCAAGTGCAGCTATGAGTCGAAGTGGAAACCATTTCTAGAACATGATGCAATCCCTTCGCCTCCCTGCAGCGAGGGGAGTGAGTATGTGTGGGGCGCGGGGGTGATATGTGTACACTTACTGTAAATGTTAGTGAGTGGTTGTGTGTCTTTGATATATGCTTACTTAAGTGTGTCCCCATTGGAGGTGAGAGCTCCAGTTCCACTTTCAGCGGCCGAACTCTCGACTCCCGGCATGGTGCAAACCAATGCTTTTTTGGATTTAAATACATTAAAATGATAAAAAAAAGGCAATTGTAAAACACCCTCACAACCTGGGAGTGACAGAAGCATGTGAGGTGTGAATCCCAGGAAGAAGAAACTGTTTCTTCTTGTTGTGCATGCAGTGCCATGCAGACGAACTTGTGTATCTGTGGTAGTGTGAAGAAAGTCTAGGGTCTTTAATTAGGGCTTCTCTGAATCAAAACTCTCAGTTAACAAACTTTGATGCACACATGCACATGTGTGCACACAAACAGACATAGGCACAGGGCGGAGGAACATTAGAAGAGGCATTAAAGTTTATGTGTGAGTGGAAACTGTGGGGTTGTTTTTGTTGTGCTTTTTACAGGGTTACAGTTGCCTTAGGTAAGAGCCAGGGGAGAGCCTGCATTCCTCTGATCTTACACATGCTCCTTACGAGCAGGAAAACCACTGTGTGTGTCTGTGTGTCTGTGTGTGTGTGTGGGTGTGTGTGTGTGTGTGTGTGTACGTACCAAGAAACGTCATGTTTAACCTTGCAAGGTTACTAAGTTACTTGTTTGCAATCAACACAGCTTGGAGAGGGGAGAAAGGGTGGACATTTTTTGCGCAGCGTGTTTTCATGTGTGTATGTTGGCGTACTTTTATAAGTATTGTATACTATGTGTGTTAACGTGTACTGTTGTGTTCAGGTAGGACATGGATGTTGGTGTCAGTTCAGCAATAGTTTTTGTCAAAGTCCAGTCATGCTGCAATTTTCTCAGCTTTTACAAGGTGTCACAGTCACTGTGGCTTTCCTGCCGGATTGAATGTTCCTGGTTGATGTCTTTCCCTCTGGACAGTGGAAGTGCAGTTGTGTAATGTGATCAAGTGCAGTACTGTAAGTCGGCTACATGCACAGTGGCTCTTTTAGACATACTTTATATCTGTTTCTTCGTATTTTTTGAGCATGTAAAGGAGTATCTGTTCTTGTGGTGTTAATTATGTTGAGTATATAATCATACTTTTCTATGATATTTGTAATTTAGGATGACCGCATTTACGTTTATTATTACTGATGTACTGTGGCTTCCTTTGATTGGCTGTACCTCACCTGCTGAATGTTACAAATGTGACTTAATAGTGCATGTATGGACAAAAATACTGTCAATAATGGGGGCAAATGTAAATTTGTTTACGCTCGTTATTGAAATGTGAAACCTCTATAGAAGAAGACTTGAGCTGAGATTAAAATTCCTCAAATAAAGCCAATGAAGCACTGGCACCTGTAAATGGTGTTGGTAAGTGTGTTGGTAAGTTGATGCAAAATGCAGATTTAGACACACGCCCATACCAGCACATAAGAATAGTTACGAGCAATGTTTGAAAAATGTGTCGGCATACTTTGATATCGACTGGTCTGACTGCTCTTGCCTGTTGCAACTTTTACTTTTTGCTGTGAAGTTATCAGAATCAACTTTAAATCTATATCTTGAATAATACCATGAGGCAGCGAGAGAGGATTTAATGTATAGATTCATAAATTCACAGGCAAGAGATTCACAGTAGGTGCACACATATGCAGACTGTTAAAGAGAAAATAAGTAAGGAAACAGGATTCACAAGAATAAGTTGAGATAGGAAGGAAGGGATGGTAATATATTCACAGGTGAGAGAAAGAGAGAATGGGAGCAAACAGTGGATCTCCTGTTTAGATAAGGCTTTATCTGTGGCTCTGGCCTGGCACACTCTGTTCAGATACTACAGACAACAGCCAGCCCCATGCTTGCACAACACAAACACACACACGCACACACAGGAGGAGAAAAAGCTTTTCATGCCAAAGTTCATTTTGACTGCACCTACGTCTTTGTAGTCATAACCTCACATTGGCAAAGCCTGTCAAAAAAAAGTCAAATTCGCACGACTGTTTATTGTTTCTCATGATGGCAAATGCAAGAAGGGAGAGTGTGGGTAAAACAACTTCTTGTGGGGAGGTCGTGGGGGGAAAGGTGAGA
>OMNV01009031.1:0-20318 GCA_900303265.1 Brotula barbata
ATCCATCATCCATCCATCCATCCATCCATCCATCTATCTATCTATCTATCTATCTATCTATCTATCTATCTATCTATCTATCTATCTATCCATCCATCCATCCTACCTTCCATCCATCCATCAATGCATCCATCCATCCATCTATCATCCATCCATCCAGCCTATCCCAGCAGTCTCTGGGTGAGTACATCCTGGACCGGTCTCCAATCTCCCTCAGTCCTTTTAATTAATCCGACATGCAGGTTTTATTATAATGACGTGAGTAAAATGATGAATCACTCAGAGCTTTTACACCCACTGTGTAAAAAGCATTCATTCGTTTCAAACTTGACATTGTCCTTTAAACCAAGTTGTAGCAGCTTCTCTGTCCATGAATGACAATTACTGAGACACAGAGGTCGGCTTAGATCACTCTATAAATTAATTAACTGTTACATACCAGATATTATATAGTTCAATGTAAAGGTGAAAGGCTCATCCAACACTTGGCTCAAAATCTTCAAGAGAAGTATTGATTTGTTGATGTGTGGACGAGAGTGTGTGAACTGACAACACGCAAATGCCTGACAAATCAATCACACCCAGAGAAAGACATATTGTCTTTAAATGTGCAGAAAATGAATTTAATCTGCAGAACCTCCACCGACATGCAAGGAATTACAACGTGTGTTTGGCATCCCGGTACACACTCAGAAAATAGCGAGCTTTCAAACAAGTCAGTGGAAATATTACAGCAAATTAGATAGGAACCAGATATCATTTTGCTTTGCCTACACATTCCAACTATTACGCTTTTGCTCAGATAACATCAAAATAACTATAGAAGAGATCCCGCTTAAAGTTACAGATGACACAAGAGTATCTGCATGAAATTTGCTGAAATCCTCATCGTATCCTGATGGGAATCCATTAAATGTTTGGTTTTTTTTTGTTTGTTGGTTATTGTTTTTAAATCATACTTTCCTATGTGGAAATCTAATTTTGGAGACCAAGTAAATGCCAGCATTTACCACAAGGGGGAGCACCACTCTGTCAATCGTGTTTTGCGAATTTGGGTGGACGGAGCTGTGAAGGCAGTCATTCAAAACGTCTCCACCACTTCACACTCATCATGTCAGTAGTCAAATATTTGTCACCTGTCAATATTTGACAAGGACACAATTTTAAATTGCAAAAAGCTAAGGTTTCATCTTTCAAAAGTACGTTTTACCGCACAATTCTGGCCAATACGAGAGGCACACACACACACACACACACTGGAAAGAAGAAACACAGGCCTACACTAAGGAGTAGCTCAGATGTTCACGGTATCCTGCGTTGTGGTGGTTGTGGTGGAGATGATTTAATAAGGATACACAGAATTATTTATAGCTCATCCCGTATAAGAAAGGATTTAATTAAAAACAAATCGTATTTTAAACCGCAGGTGCTCTGTTGGGTCTGAGATATTGGAATTAGATTATTGTCTCAAAGCCTCAGCCCTATTGAGATTCACCAACAGTTTTCTCATCACGGTGTGTGTGTGTGGTGGCCGTGGATCAGTCGGATCGTGCCTGTGTCTACCGATTCATCCTGGCCGTGCGCTCACATTCCAAGAGGGTCTCACCATTTGTTTACACGGACACACACACCTCACCTGCTGTGACCTATACACGTTTGACATCGGATCTTACGTAACACATCTGGATTAGGACTGCGAGGACGCATGGCGAATAGACCGCAGAGAGAACATGGAGCGAGACAGAGGAGGAGGAGGAGGAGATTGGAAAGAGAGCGTTGCAGTAGGAAGTCACGCCACTGTTCATCATACGGTGAAATAATTAAAATGTCAAGGCCAATTTACACATTCATCAAAAACTTTCTCAAATTAAGGAATCCATTTACGCTTCGGAATTCATCTGAGTTTGCAGGCTCGAACCTAATGTGTGTTAGTGTGTGTGTGTGTGTGTGTGTGTGTGTGTGTGTGTGTGTAGTTATCCTAATCAACCACTTTCAAGTGAAACAGCCAACATATATAAGAAGGGGACATTTATAGACCAGTAATGATTTACGGCCTGATTCACCAGCACCGTCACTTGTTCCATCAATGCTAAATGACTTGTAGACAATGCATCATGGTTATCGCCTGCTTTTTCACCCATCCGTGGATATCTGTGACCCCCATTACCTGAAGGACGACGAATTTGAGCAGACGTGAACGTAAATGTACCTGAGTGAAAAATGTGCCGTCAGGAGCAAAGCTGAGGACAAGCCAGGCTCCGTGCTGTTTGCTTGCCCGGGATGGATTTGTGGTTAACCTGATGCTCGTGTTAGTTTAGCAAAGCGGCAAAGTTTCTGCGTCTTCCTAGGTTCAATTAAGCTGGATTAAAATTGTAACAATCTCCAAATGTAACGCGGAACTCTCGAAAGATCAGAGTTCATTTATACTATGCGACTTCCTCCACGTTTGCGCTTGATCCCATTAAATAGCGTCTCATCATACGGACAAAACGAGACGGACATAACCTGTTAACATCTTGATACCGGTGTTACCAAGAGCCATGTCCGCTCCTCCTCCTACTCCTCCTCCCCTCTTTCTGCACCTCCAACATTCATTTCCCGGTCCCCGTTTCTCTCCGTGGCTGGGTTATCATTCGTCTGGCCTTCTATTGAACTCGCTCTCTCTCCGCTCCACGGCTAATCTATGTGTGTGTCAGTAGCTCCAGGAACAGAAAGCCACGCTCGTGTCTGACCTTGACCCGCTGTAGTTCATAACGACACAAGCACTTAAAAAGGCAGAGGCAGGTGGAGACAGATAGCCCGACCTGCAGGTGGTCTGACCTCACGTGCTGTCATTGACTGAGGATTGATGGACATTTGGATACTGTGTGCATTTGTTCACCTCTTACTGTTGAACAGGGAGGCCAGCGTGCTTTGTCGCCGAGATAAAATGTTAGCGTGATGAGCGGGAGAGAGATATTGTGGCTGTACTGCTCAGCTCAGTTTATTTATGAGCTCCTATGCCGCTGCCCTATATCTTAATAAACAACGCTTTTAAGTACAAATTTACCTTATTTATTCCAAATGAATTCTTTTGAACAGCTTTTAGGAGCTAGAATTAGAAATAATCCTAAGAGCGTCTTAGTCAGCTGTACTATACATAATACAGCATCTGGACGTGGACAACATCACCGTATGAAATTCGTGTCACGTGGATGTGGTTTCTTCAGGGTCCTCGTGTGTCCCCAACACTCTCCCCTCTAAAATCTGTTCTCCCCATTATTCTTCACATACCTGACCAAGCAAGACATACATTTCCACCCCCTTGACCCTCTCCACACGGCATCAGTTGCTTTCTGTGATAACACACAAAGTCCATTAGGGTCCACGTCAATGAGAAAAAGCCCACAGGATGGCCTCCAGGTTCCCATCTGCCAGGCTCAATCCCATCTCACCCATCCATCTGACCCAAGTGATCTCTGGGAAACTGCAACGCTGCACAGCCCCTCTATTGGATCTGTCACCCTCTGCTTCTCCGGCCTATTTCTCAGGCTTTTGTCCCACTTCACAATCAGCACATCCACCGGCAACCAAATCATGATAGATGGCTGCAAAGTGACAGGGTGAAGAAGCACAGCCTTACCCGAGGCAGATGGGCACGGGGGGTTAAGAATACAGCAGGTAACTACAGGAGCTGAAAGATAAATGTGGTGCTTCTGTTTGCTGGTTTTAGATTATTCAGTAGCTAATGTAGAAAAATGTTCTCTTCAGCCCACATTAAAAACATCGCATTAACGCTGAAGACCTGTTTGTCCGGGTACTCTTCAGCAATTCGTCCACAAAATAGGCAACCTTTGCCGTGAGTGAATGATGGCTCTCCCCTTTTAATGTACAATAAACAGCTGTGGTGCCAATTTACGGTCGCTGCTTGTACTGACCTTTATTGGGGGCGGGGCATTAAATCTGCGTTAGACTTGCCAAGCTCATCACTTAGCCAATCGGACCGAGGATTCCCTGAAGAAATGCTGACACGGGGTACTCACCTGTGTTCCGTTTGCTTTGTTCGATTCAGACCGGCCACCAGCTCCCGTCAACGTGTCCGTCACGCACCTGCGGGCCGACTCGGCCACCGTCTCCTGGGAGGTCCCTGAGGGAGACATCATCATCGGCTTCTCCATCTCACAGCAAGTAAGTCCCACATTTCTAATTAACGCAGGGAGACCATGGTTAGATTGGCACAGCAAACAAAGAAACACGAAAAGGAGGAAACGGCATCAGGTTCCGTTTTTGGCCGTAGCCGTTTGTTTGGCATTGGTGCTGCGCTGGCGTTCGGCCTTCATTGTGTGCAGTGGAGACGATCTTGGCACGCCACGGAGCCAGAAGGTAGAATGAAGAAGTGCACCTGCTACCCGTTTTTACCCACTCGCAGTTCTTGACAGTGGCTGAGTGGTGATATAAAGGAGTCAGAGCAATTGAAGAAATGTTTTTGGATAATGAATTGATTCATTATGATTGACTGAACTCCAGAGTGTAAAACTTCTGCACTCAGCAAATAGTCGTCATCACTCTGTGCAGCCTGGACTTTGCCAAGACTTCTGAGTAGCGGCAGAGGGAATATAGACAAGTTACTGAGAATGAGGATGTTTGTTCTTATTAAAAAATTAGCGCTGCAATCTGCGATCCAAATCTAAATAAAACGCTGCACCTCTGCCAAAAAGTTATTGTTGCTGAAGACAACAGGCCTGTATTTTACCTCTAAAATCAGCTGATATGCACATTTTCCTTTTTAACATCAACTCATCGCTTTGTGATTTAGCTGAGATTCCAAACATTAACTCCGGAGTCTGAATAAATCTTGACATGGTTGATTTGTCATGAGAAAACTGTGTGTCTGTGTCTGTCACACTGCATTTTCCTGGATGAATAGATTTCACAGCCCACTGAATGACAGAGTACAATATACTACCCTGCTGTAATCATAAATTATCCTTCAAGGAGCTCACAATTATGCAACCATGTAGCCAAACCGCTCTTTCTGTGTGACTGATGGGTGTGACACCGTGTCTAAATTTTTCATCCTGGGACTCTTCATCACGTTGTGCATCTGAAGTTGAGTGCGTCTGGTAATTGTCTTGAGTATCTACGGTTTTTAATCATTGTATTCACTGTTCACAGAGTCACAAGCTGCTTGATCAGATTTCTCAGTCGAGCAGAGCCGTGAAGAAACACAAAGGAGACGTTCAGGCTGAAAAGCTCTCAGACTGCAGATGTGCTATAAAGCGCTTCGTATAGACGAGCGCTGCAAGCCTGCAAGTGGGAGGAATAATTTCCTCAGCGTGTGCGCTTTGATTGCTCCAGTAACACCCAGAAAGGTCAAAGACAAAGTCTGATACAGCTTACTGATAAAGCCTGGGTCTCGAGATGCTCGCAGTCAAATTTGGTCAGACTTGAGACTGCTTCATTTTTCAATTTGCTGTCAAGGCTCCATATGGCAAATCTCAAGTGCCAACTGTTAATATAATAAAGTGCTCAGCATGTCTCCCTCTAGCATTTTATACATATTTTCTTTTTAATCTGGTCACCTTCCTCTCACATTGACAGGTTACACACGCAGATTTGTGTCTATTTTTTTTAATTTAGTTTGTTTTCATTTCAAGATTCATTCATTCATTACAATTCTCGTCTTCATAAAGATATAATGAGATGTCTTCTTTAGAGACACTATTGCACGGCTGATAGTTTTGATTATGGAGCATCAATCCTGGGATCCTTTAGTGAACAGATAGTCCTTCCAACCATGTTGCCCGATATTGATGTATTTCTTTATTTCTCCACTATTTCATCTATTCTGTTGTCTCTCTTCTCATCCCCAGAGGCAGGATGCACACATGCAGCGATTTATCCGGGAGGTCAACACCACCAGCCGCTCCTGCGTTCTGTGGGACCTGGAGGAGGAGACGGACTACATCATCCAGGTCCAGTCCATCGGGCTCTATGGAGAAAGCGAAGCCAGCAAGAAGGTCCATTTTCGAACCCTCAGGAAATCGGACCGCTTCTCGTCCAACAGCTCCAACCAAGGTAGCACTTAGCTGTTACAGCGATCATAAGAAGACTTTAGTGTTTGCCATTAACCAAGGGTCCATCTTTTTTTTTAAATGCTTTTCAAGCCCTCTTCCTTCCCATTCTGGTCATAAAATCTAGTCTGAATTAATACCTAGCCCTCTTGCTCGATTTTTCTAGTCTAGTACTGTTCTTGTCCTGGGTTTATATGATATTATCAGTGGTGGGCCGTCAGGGCCAGCAAGGCCTTCTCTGCTGGCCTAAACACTATCAGAAGACCTACATTTACAACCTAAATTCTAATATTTGTTCCATGAAATTGTATTAATTTATTCCCAACAGTCTGTTCTCTTCATTTCGTAGTGTTTCTCGCTGCTCTGCTTCCAGTACGTGTATGTGGATGTTAGATTTTTTTATCCAATCAGATTTCAGCCTCAATGTGCTGCCATGTGAATCTAATCTGCCCAGGGCCTTCAGAATCAGTACTGCTGGTCCAGGGAACTTCAACTATATTAGCAATGGGACTGTTTCTTTAACCAATCAGATTTCAAATTATCCTCCCTCCTTGTCAATCTACCGCGCATTAATTCATGAATTAAATAATTTATCTATCTAGGTAACCAGCACCCAAGTCTGCTCTACCCGTTTGCCATGGCAACTCAAGGCAAGAGTATTTGTATTGTTGTATTTGTAATGTATCACAACAAACCAGCTCAAATGTCTCCAGGAAAAACTCACCAAAATGTCTAAACACCTCTGGAAAAAAAGGAAGAACCTGAATGTCTGCTACACACTACACTACAAGTCGTCCGATGGCTGAACTGTTCACACCACGCAATTTTCTGTCTTCTCGTTGTTGTGTTTTGCACCCTACATGACTGATCGGCGACGGTGGTCACACAGTGTAAGATCTTTCCCCCGGAGGCATCTCCGACAAGTCTGTCTCATCTTCAAACAACGTTTTGTCACGAAAACACACGCGAGAGGTGACACGGGAAATCCCGCGATGCCACGGGTGGTGACAGGATTTTGTTATTCCAAAAATGATGCCCGCAAGAAACTGGCAGTCCTGTAAAGTTCTATTAAAAATAAAAAGAAGTAACTTGCAGTCAAAGTGGTTTGTGTGCTGATTTGCACCAAAAAAAAACAAAGAAAAGGGAAAGAGTGTGGAGAAAAGAATGGATTGATGTTGTTTTGCAGGTAATACAACTCCCCTCCCCCCTGTTTTTCCCTCAGCCAGTGTCCCGCGTGCTCGTCGCTGCTCTCATTGCTGGTCACAGCACATGATTTGGACTTGCGCCTGCTAGATATCTCTCGGGCGTCTGCACCGCATCGGCATCTTCATCTTTGCCATTGTGCCTCTGATCGTAGTCTGAAGACGGCGTTAGGAGTGACAATCCAAGGAGAGATTCCCTGTCTTTGAAGGGCCTGGTGTGATATAGGAGAATAAATTACATAAAATATATAACATAGGACGAGGAATGAGTCAAGATTCAACATTCTAGCAACACTGATAGATAAGATAATAGATAGATGATGTGATCACTGATAGTAGATATATAGATGATGTGATCCCTGATAGTAGATATATAGATGATGTGATCCCTGATAGTAGATATATAGATGATGTGATCCCTGATAGTAGATATATAGATGATGTGATCCCTGATAGTAGATATATAGATGATGTGATCCCTGATAGTAGATATATAGATGATGTGATCCCTGATAGTAGATATATAGATGATGTGATAACTGATAGTAGATATATAGATGATGTGATCCCTGATAGTAGATATATAGATGATGTGATAACTGATAGTAGATATATAGATGATGTGATCCCTGATAGTAGATATATAGATGATGTGATCACTGATAGTAGATATATAGATGATGTGATCCCTGATAGTAGATATATAGATGATGTGATCCCTGATAGTAGATATATAGATGATGTGATCCCTGATAGTAGATATATAGATGATGTGATCCCTGATAGTAGATATATAGATGATGTGATCACTGATAGTAGATATATAGATGATGTGATCACTGATATAGATTGTGTGGTGACAGCAGCAGGTAGGGTGATTTCAGCCTCTTTTTATATAACATAATGCCTTGCTTTTAAGCCGCCATGGTCCGCCTCAGGCCTTTCTTCTCAGGTACAAATAGAGCACCCCATTTTAGACACTCTTCCCGCTGGTCCACGAGAGCCTTTCCTGGTTGTTGAGTGCTTTTAAAGCACCATGACATTGAAAATGAGGTACAGCAAAGGTTAGTGCAGTCATAAGTGCAAGTAACCTGAAGAGTCCTCTTGCAACATTTCCCCAGAGGCTCACCGGGCCTCCTCCAGGTTTATTTTCACCCGTATTCCAATTCATTATTGACAGAATCTTTAAGCGTGGCTGCAAGCAAGCTGCTGTGAATCACTTTGGTGCCTAATCAGGATTCTGACACACGCCCTAAAACACCTTGAGAGCCAGTGTCTGGAGGAAACACCATGACCAATAAAGAGTGAGTTCACTAGATCTTGGTTGCTCACAACACAGGTGAGGACAGAGGGAGAAAAGGCCCGGTGATCTAGTCTATGCTCATTTCATGAACAAGTCTTTGTCCCGAATCTGTGCTGAATTAACTCAGCCGTGATTATGAGATAAATAATTATAGTTTCCATTTGATGTGGATCCAGGGACCGGCCGTACCGGAAACATTTCTCGGGTGCAGTTTTTATGGTGAGCTTGACGAACTGTGTACGGGAAGTGCTGACGCAAGTGAATCATAAATGTTTCTGTTCGGCTGACTCAGGTTGAGTACCATTAGTTAAGCGGGCAAGATCAGCCAAAGTGAAAGAGAAAGATTATTCTAACTCAAGCTCAACCTCGACACGCGCGCTCCGTGCGGTCCATTATGCTAATAAGAAGAAATTCTGTTGCATTTCATTAACATTAAAACAAATTGGCGTCTGCAAAAAGGCGACGTAGAGTGACGTTAGAGAAAGTCCAACCTTCAGTACGAGCCTTGTTGAACATGGAAAGACCAGATTTGTGTGAAATACACAACTGAGATTAATTAGCAACATAATTCAGGTCTTGTAGTCCCCTGAGTCAAGCAAGTGGGTCAGAACAACAGTCCAGACATTTCATGACATTCATCAGGGTTTTAGTTTTGTTTATAAGCAATCTAATGAGTCCTCTGCAGTGTAGGGTCCTCATTTGAAATTCCAGATCAATGATGTGTCATGGTTAGCTGTGATGTCGAGATGCCGTTCTGGTGGAGCAGGTAAAGCTTGAACCCCGGGCCCGTACATCGCCGTAGACTTACACGGAATGGAAAAGCAGCTGACGTTAGCAACAGGACATTTTTTCTTATAAAGGCCTGTAAAATAAATATAGTTGAGTCAAATGTGTCCTAGTACAATAAGTATGAATTCCACTCCTAAGATTCGACTGCAGTACTGCAAATTTCTAACCGTGCACTATATTAAGAATATACTAGAACAAAACTGATGGTCCAGCTGAGCTCAGTCTGTTCATTTCCTGGACTTCTTTAGATAAAGATGTGATTCTTTAGATAAGAATTGATGGTGGCCAATATGAGGTCACCATGCTGTTTTTCTGATTCAGGCTGTTAGGGTAGAAATGAAAACACTGATTGGGGTGGTTGATAACCACGGAAGAGGAAGACGAGGTCAAAAGGTCATCAGAAAGAGAACCTAAGCTGCACTGCATCCACTCCTGTAACCGACACGACAATGATTTTCTGTTGTTTTCTAAATCCGAAAGCGCTCTCACATTGATTGGTCTGAGAAAATTCAATTGTACATGTAACAAATAAGCAATACCAACTTGCACATGTCAGCATCGTCCTGCGTCAGACAATCACATGGCCTTAAAAAGCTTTTTTTAATCAGCCGGCCGAGCGCTCCCATTCAAAGTCAACTGATTTACAATACGTCCGAGGCCTTCGTCATACCACAGATCAATGCCGCTTTTATTTTCCTCCTGCAGTAACATGATTACATATCAGGGCGTATGGCTCTAAATGGAAGATCATCCTGATGTGATTCTGAATGCATCTATTTCCCATAAAGCACTTCCTGGCAAGTGGATATACAAAGGCTGTATGCACGCCGCAAAAATTGGCCCCTGTACTCTTTTGTCCACATCTATTTGTCTTTCAAAGTGTACTCCACTTCCATGAGCTCCTTATATCTAATCAGTATGTATTCATGTGTTTTGCCTGTTCTTCAGCAGTGATGCATGTACAGCTGCGATCAGTCGAGTTGGAAACTTCAGATTCCTTTACTGAATCAGGACTCAAGTGTTGTGTTGTTATTTTTTTTCCCTTCGTGTGTGTGTGAAGTCCTTCAGGAGTTCGTCCTCGGGAGCTTCGGAGAGTCAGGAGTTGTTGGTTGTGCTGCTCTGTGAAGGCCTTTGAGGCGTCATCATCTGTGACATTGGACTATAAAACCAAACGTGACTTAAAAACTGAAATAATTTGGACTCATCTTCATTCTTCTCAGACTTTTTTTTGAAAAGCGGTGCATTTCCAGTGGCAGATTGCTGGCAGACGGGCCTATTGTGTTTGGCAGATTGAACAATGTGGTCACAGTCATCACAGTAATGGCGAGGTTACAATGTGATCATAATTCCAAAGCTAAATGAGGCAGCTGAGAATATTAAACTGTCACAATGCCTGGGAGGGCAATAAAAACAATATTTTTAGTGAATGAAAATATTGGGCAGTCAAAGATTAGTCGGTGGATGAACCAAAGAGAAGCCTGGGGCAGAGCCGTACCTGAATTAAGATGAATACACTTGCATAGAATGACACAATCACACGCAGTCATGTTTTAGTCAATGTCAGGGGCCCCGTCTACGTAAGCAGCCTGGTCTGGAACCACTATATGCACTGTAAGGGAGAGAGATTTGTCTTTCTATTCCAGTACAGCATGTCTGCTGTGTTGGTACATGACATCTCTCCACAGTTCACAGCCACAAACAGCACCGTGGGATTTGAGATGAGCAAAAGGAAGGTCGACTCATTATCTCAGTACAAACTCTGTTGTCTGCCAGGCTCTCGCTCTCCTCCAGGGCCGACTCAAACGGCATATTTGAGTGTGGGGCCAACATGAAATATGCATCGCGCTGCAGCAGGACATGTTATTGGGGTCATTTGGAAATTCCTCTACTCATAGGTAAAAAAAAATCTTTCTTTGCACGCGACATAAATGTGCCCGTTAATGAGCGTGATGAAGCTGCAAAATGGGCAAAAACGGGCATGTGAAGGTAAAGAGAATCAAGAGATCGCCGTGGGAAGCGTGAAGGTAATCCTCCGTGAATCCGTTCTGCAGCCAACACTTCTACCTGCAATTTGTGCATTTCTGACCCCAAACTGTCCTCCGTGGTTAGCAGGAAGTGAGAAATATTATGTCGGGATGCAAATGTAGACTCCGGAGCCGTTCTATGACTCGTTGGATGGTACTATGGGCAATGAACGGGTAGAAGAGAGTTGGGAATAATAAAGTGGAGCAGACCTGGCCTCACTTGGCATTTAAGTATAATGCATCGTCTCTTATTAACTCACCGGGCTCTCACTGCTTTGGGGCGATACGGCACAGCAGACGAGGCAGGTGAATCTGAGATAAAACTTACAGGTTGCCATAAATATGCTCGGTGTGCAGTGATTCGTCCGTACCCGACCTCCGTACCCGTACCTGATGTTGCTGCGCTGCTACATAGGAAGAAATGAGAGAAACCTAAACAATTAGACTTTGTTTTCATGGTGTATTTGGTAGATGAAATGGACCAAATACACTCTATTCACTCTAAAAACTTTCAAGGACACCCAGCAAACATGTGGGATTTGTAGTTTGGATGGATGACGGTGCTTTCAAAGTGCTGAAGGGAAAACCAGCACCCGCTTGATAATATCAGTGTTCTTTAATATCCTGACCATTTTTGCACATCCAAGATTGTGTTTGCTCTGCAGCTTCCCCTGGAGTTTCATGACCCCACTTGGTAATTGCTTTCATGTGAAGACAGCTGACAATCTGCTATTCAGGGCCAGCATCCTGACGACTTGATCCTCTCAGAGAGGCAATTGGGAAAAGTGCTGCTCTGGAAGAGTTCCACCCACGTGGGCTACGAGATATTTGAAGGGTGAAAAAAGGCCGTTAGTCAATTGATTTAAAAGAGGATTCATACTACGAGACGGACGTGTGGCGTGCATACGATATCTTACTGCCAACAGTTCGAAATCATACCAAGAACTTTGAATTTCCTATAAGCAAACTGTTGGGTACGGGACCCAGAACAGCACACGTGACTGGAACACTTCAGAGGGTATTCAAGGATGAAATCTGATTGGAATTAGTAATATTTAAATTAAAGTGATAATGCTTAATTTTGTATCTTTTTTCCTCACATCTAACAGTTAAGAATGATCACTCACATGGGACAGAATGGAGCCAAACAACAACCATTGTTTGTTTGTTTTTTGATGTGATGTCACAGAGGATGATGATTTTTGAGGATGATGGTGTCGTACCAGATAGAGTTATGATGGAGATAAACAGACAAACATAAAGAGGATGATGAAATAATCTGTAATCTGTAATGCAAGTGACCCATACTTGACCAGTTACTTTAACCTGAAATACTAATTTGTTGCATTTAATGAGTACATATCAATCCCCTGCGTCCTGTCTTGTCTCTAGATGACCCCACCGTGCAGGGCCTGGAGAAGTCCCGACATCTTCAAACGGGAGAGATGATCATAATCGTGGTGGTTTTGGTCATGTGGGCAGGTAAGATTGTAGATGTGTGCATAAGACCAACACATCAAGTCGTTAAGGACACGATTGCTCAACTGACAAAATCAAAGTTTCCAGTAAAAATTGACCATGAGACAGGAAATGCGTGGATGATGTAAAGGGTTTCTTTATATCAGTAATATTTCTGCTCGCTGCAGTAAAACATGCTTATCGTCATTTCATCGTGTATTTTCCTACCATTTGTGGGATCAAAAGAAATGTAGATTGGACCTTTCATACTGCAAAGTCTGAATGATTTGTCGCATGTTTGATAGGTTTAAAATAGAAGGATTTAAGACTTCCTTACAACGTTTCAAGCAGCAGATGTTTTTGGGCATTTGTTGCGAGAGAAATGCTGCTTTAAAGAAGATGAAGTATCACACTGTAGATTATTTGTCTTTTAAGACACGGAAATCAATAAACCACTCACCAATGTGCAGTCTTTCATGAAGTACAAATAGTAGTAGGGTGCTTACTAAGTGGAAGTTTAAGTCCCCAACATGTCCCCTCAACAATAACGATCAGAGCTTCGAACGTTCCATTCCATTTCAGCCACAGACGTCGACTAAATAATCAAAATCTCCGCACCGCTCACTTCTCCGTCCCTTTAGACAGCGTGTGATTAATGAAGTGCTGAGGCACAATGAGAAGTGACACGTCTGACAGGCTGCCAGAGGGGAGGCCGCCCCGCCCCCCGGCTACAGCCGGAGCTATTAAATAAGGCTAATCAAAAGAGCCAAAGGAGCTCAGGAGAGGTGAAGAGAAGGAGCTGTTTGATACAACAAAAAAACAAAACAAACAAACAAGGACACGTCACCTCTCACTTATCAGCCCAACAAACTCAATTTGGACAATGGAATTATAGCTGCTCCACAATCTAGGAAATGAAATACTGTATGTTTGGTATGAATTTGAGCTGAATGGAACTAAACAAGGCAAGTTTAATACATCCTATGTTGTCTATTTATATACTGTATATAGAACATACTGATACTACTATATATAAGGCTTTGACCAATGACTTGTAACTCTTTCATGAGCTTGGTGCTTTGTTTATTCTTCCATTTTGAGAGAAAATGTGACAAAAAGCAAACAGTAACTGATTTGTATTTGTATTCAATCTGAATCCGACCGGGCTGAGAGTTGCCCCGTTCAGTAGAGCTGTTGTTACAGAGCTCTGCTCATGGGAACAAAGGCGTTGTAAAAAATGTCAGCTCCAATTTCTTCTATATGGAGCCCGATGATGACAACATCAAGATATATAGTTTATCATCATGCTGCAAAGTGGAGAAAGTATCTGTATTCTATGTGGGCTAATATCCATGGAATGAAGTGATGAAAATAAATCATTTGCAGCGTGGACTAAAGCTGCGTCTAACTGCAATATCGCAACACAAGTTTGACGTACTGCATGATACTGAATACATAATCAGAGAATTAATGACATTAAATGAATAACGTGATCCGCTCGGTGACGTTCCTCTCCGTGCCCTCTCCTCATTAGCAGGTCTGAACCGTAGTATCGGTTTCCGTCTGCTTAACGACAATGCTCCTATGCCGATCGATCATTTTACTGAAGGAAGTTAGGCGTAAAGTGTGCGCACACTGAGTTTATAACAAATCTGAAGGCAGAACTGCATCAGACAGATTTCAAGATGCGACACAGTGCACTCCGTGGGGAATCACTGTCTTCCCAGCTTTCAGATAAAGGCGCCGCCATCTCACCTCCCGCGGGAACAGAATTCCATTATCCACATGGCCTTTCAACGTGCTCCTCTGGAGGAAGTGGTGATATGTTTATGACTGACAGTTGCCGCCTCATGACTGAATTCTTGTCCCACTTTGTGTGTGTGTTTGTGTGTGTGTGTGTGTGTGTGCGTGTGCATGTGTGCGTGCTGCAGCTGTTATTGCCCTATTCTGCCGACAGTATGACATCATCAAGGACAACGACTCCAGCAACAATAAAGAGAAGGCCAAGCCGTCCTCAGAGAGGAGCACGCCGGAGCATCACAGCGGGGGGCTGCTGAGGAGCAAGGTGAGCGTGACCCCTCTGACCTCGGGCCCGGGTGACAGGGAGGTCAGAGAACACAGTTTGTCTGGATTTAAGATCGTCTTCAGGCTTTAAGTCTGAATACTTTTGCTTTTTTGATGCTTCAGATCGAATGTGTGTGGGTGTGTGTGTTAGCAAAATAACTCAAAAGGTTATTTAAGGTTTTTCATGAATAGTTTGTGAGCATGAACTACATCCTCAATTAACTGATCCATGAATACTTAAATAATTATACACGATTTAAAGAAGAGAACAAGATTCTACGAAGTCTTGTACACAAGTGAAACTATCTTTGTTATCTCTTTATTTGATCTAGATCTGGCTGTGTTGAGGTAGGCGTGTCTCCGTGGCTGTGATTGATACAGTTTGTTGCCCGTCTGATTGCTCCGGTGATAATGATCGGTCTCTCTGTTTCGTGCTGGAATAAAATGCTTTGGGTCTCCTGTCTGCAGCCTTCCTCCCCCAGACTGCTCTGTTAATGGAACGCACGTGGCCCACAGAGCTTATTTATTTCTGAGGCTTGACTCTTACACGCGGCAATTCGATTTCTCCCCGACCCCTTTCAGGTGATGTCGGTATCCATTTCAGGCAAGGAGCCCTGTGTTTACTGCACCAAAAAGAAAAAAACAAGTCTACAATACACCCCTCACCTTCAAGTCATCTTCAGATGAGAAAAATACAGGGGGAGCAGTGTGGCTGCTGTGTGTGAGAAAAGACTCGCTTTAAAAATAGCTTCATTTTGAGCTCCAGCTGTGGTGGGCAGTCGTCAAAGTGTCGAATAAAAAAAGTCCACATGTCTCCGTTGTGAAAAATACACGCAATTAACAGAAGATTTGCGTGTGTAAGACATAGAGGAGATAGCAGCAGCAGCAGCAGACAGACTCAGACTCTGAGGCTGGAGTAATGAGACCGTAGCCAATCAATAATGGTCATTTGCATTGCGAGTGTCGACCTCTAGGCTGGATTTCACTCGGTGCCTTATTGAGTTCTGCTGTATTAGCTGTCGGGTAATTGTGGTGGGATTTTTCATTGTGCTGGTTTGATTCCCTCTCCAGACACACTTAGTCGGTAAAAGTTGGTCACAGAAGTTTGTGTGAGGACACGAGGAACTCTACTCATGTGGCTTCCTTAAATTGACATTTTTTTCTCCAGTAGAAACACAAAAGTGCTTTTTTTAGAAATGACCAAACTACAGGGGGGACGGACGCCGAAAGCTTAACGACTTCACCCGGTGTGGACGTTAAACACGGCAGCACAGTGAAGTTATTTTACGTGCATAATAACTCACAATTACGCCACAAAAACACCACAGGAAAACTAAGATTTTATTTTAACTCAAAAACAAACCTGTTTACCAAAACAATATCCATGTATCTTAACCAAATTGGTGTCAGGCACTTCCTTCACTAACCATGACATGAATACTAAAACCTGGATTTTGTAAAGTAGCAGTGCTGCGTTACTTTGAACCAGAACGCTGCTGCAGCTGCACCACACAGATCTAGCGTGACCTCGATGTCATCACTGAAGAAATGGACTGAATGGGAGTGACCACGGTGTGTGCTTCGGTCCCAGTAATGCCCCGTCTGCCCGTCTGCTGAACGGAGATAAATACCAGTACATTTTTAGAACCGAAGAAGACACTTTGAACCATAAATCTTACATAGAGCAGTTGGCAAAACCAGGTTCTAGGTGTGCATCACTGCCCCCTACTGGGCTCTACTGCACGTGTAATGGACATAGGACAGGTACAATTCACCAAAGCTGCAGGTGGTAGTTCATTGCAGTGTGTAATATATCTGGACTATTTTACAAGTAGAACATACTGGATGATGTCATAAGAGAATAATGTTTTAATGTTGTGGATTGGACTGATGTGATACTGTTACTAACCGTGAGATATCGTGTTGATCCATTGAAGTGTTGGTTTTCTGCGATTTAGGTCTGTTCTCTGCACTGTAACTCTACAATGTATTTCACACACCTTCCTCTTCTAACACAGTCATGTGTGTGTACATGACGCACTTAATGTTTACCCCAAAGGCTTTGGGCAGCTTTGGCATACTTGGCATAGAGAGATGAGACTAAGAAATGTGTCCACTGAGTTAGCTCTGCTTTTCACTCCCAACAATCCGGCTGCTCTTTGCTGACGTGTGTGATCGATGTTGATGCTTTTTCATTTGGTCCTGCCTGTTGCAGACCTCGTCAGGCTTAAAAGATCTTTCAAAGACAAGGACACTCAAAACAGGAGCTCAACAAATATGGGCCATCAGAGCGGCTGTTGATGGCCTTGGATCGATGTGCGTGTGTGTGTGTGAGCGTGTGTGTGTTCTTTATGATCAATATTCACAGTCTGTGTCCTACCGTTCTACATGTGTACGCTGTATAATCTGACATTTCTATTTGAACGTCCATATCAGTGGTTAATTATGTAGTTGTAAAACATGAACTACTCTCTCATTAAGGGTTTTTATATGTTAAGCAATTAATTTTCAGAGGGTTTTAAATAGAACAAACAGTCCTGGAGGAGCTGTAAATACGGCGTATCCACCTCTCAGTGCTCTCATGTCGTCCTCCGAGCTATCTCAGGAGAAGCGAGCCTTTTTTCAATGCGGATGTGAGAAATAATTAAATACCAATGTAAAGTTTCATTTCTTGTAGATTCCTCTCGTGCAGGAACGCCACTGTTGTTTTTAACACCGCTTAATAGAAGAGAGGAAGAAGGGTACTTTATTGATCCCCGTAGGGAAATTAACTCTCTGCACTTTAACCTATCCTCAAATGAGGAGCAGTGGGCAGCCAACACATGCACATGCAAACACATACACACACACAAGAGCGCTGGGGGACCAATTTCAGATCTCCCAACTTGCCTTGGTCAGGGAGGGAGGGCAGGAGTGATTAACCGAACACATATGTTTTTGTGGGTGGTGGACACCGGAGCACCCGGAGAAAACCCACGCAGACACGGGGAGAAACAGCAATTTTATTAGGGTCCTGCTCAGGGATCTTCTACATGGAGGAGCCAGGGATCAAACCAGCGACACGTCGATCACTAGGTGATCACCCTAACCCCCTAAACCACGCCGGCCCCCTAACCTCTAAAACGTTATCCCATATCTTCATAGCCTCTGCACCATTTTAACGTAATAAAAGTTACCAAACAGAAAAATGACTCTAGTTCATATTATTGATTTTTATCCCATATCTTTGTACCATAAATATCAGTTATAGTAACAGTACATTTGTCCTCACAATCAAAGAATTCCTTTGAAAAAAAGACACTGATCCAGGCTGGTTTTTATTCCTCTTTTACAGTTTCACCCCTCTGTGCCATCGATCAACATCATTGAAGTCTGAGAAGAATGAAGGATGCAGATGTTTGATTTCTGCCTCTCTGTCCTCTCTCTCTCGCTCTCTCTCTCTCTCTGTCCCTTTCTCTCTCCCTCTCTCTCTCTCTCCGACGGTGGAGTGGCGTTACTGAAGAGTTTTGGTTAAGAGAATCTTATCAGGCATGCATGCATGCACAGAGTTGTTTTTGGCCAAATGTCAATAAGAAACAGACACTCGCACTTGATTATCTATTCACACAACCCTACACACACACACACACACACACACACACACTCACAAACAATTTAGTAGAGTAGTTTGATGAAACCAATTAGTGTGGGCTGGTAGAGCATTCAGTAATGTTTTCCCATGGAGCAGTTAACGTTGATGTTTCTGCCAGGTGCTTGGTATATTGTTGCAATACAAGATCCACAGTCAATCATCTCTGGAAGGCCGCTCTTCATGTAAATACGCGTCGTATTTTTGATATTGGCACGTAAAATTAGGTTCCGTGTCCATGCATCACGAGGAACATCGCAATTAGTGAACGTGCTGCAGACCCACAAATGTATCTCACCATCTGAATGGTTACATCACCGAAACCAATCCATCCATCCAAGAACCACAACCTGCATTTTCCAAGTTGTTCGTCATCTTGTGAATAATAGCATTGTATTTTTTCATATTTATACATAACTTAGATCATATCTGTACATATTTCATTCATTTATTACCAAAAGAATTTGCATGCAGGTCATCTGCCTGTTGGGTAGCATTTGATGTGCATTATTGCGTACCAAAAATGTAAAAATAAAACTGGATTAAAATGCTGTGAAAGTGTTGGTGTTTGATGTTTTCTGTTTACCCGCCTGGACAGATAGAGTAAACTGCTGTTCGGTTTTTCATTTCACATCGTGTACGTGTTCTACAAATGGCTCTAGCATTAGTGTGAAATAAGGCTTCTTTGAACTTTTGGCTGTCTCAAAAAGCTGATGTAATGGTGATAAAGTCTGAGTTACAGCCATACTGAAAGAGTATGAAATCTCATGTAAGTATGATGTCAAATGTTGCAATAAATTGTTATTTCAAGATTCATATTCACGGCTTAAACCTGGGGTAACTAATGGGCTTATCTTGATACAGACAAAGTTATACTTTATACTTTGGTGAAATGCACACGGCATTCTGGGGAAATGTGTATAAAAGGAAACCAAGCACTTTCGGAATAAAGAGAATTAATAGGTAAGGGTTATTTTAAGTAAGGGCTATTATAATGAATTTTAGGGATTTTTATAATAACATAGGCAATAATTAGGAGATTTTTTTAAGTTTTTCTGACTGCGATATTCAATTATTAATGGGTTGCTCAAAAAAGACCTGTTCAATTTATGCATTTATTTAAATAACTCAACTGTTTCCTTTTAAGTTTCTGAAAAACCAATTCCCTTACTTGTGTTAAACTATTACGGCATGACAAATTAATTTATGAATTATTCCAAGCTCATTTTCTTCATTTGGAGGCAGAAAGTGCATGAAAATGTACTTGAATTACAGTATGTGCACTTAGAGGTACAATGATGTGCGTAATGGATTTAAATTCCACAAAGTTACACATACACAGAATGGTGAATGTGACAAAAAGACAATCCAGGACACAAGGCATCAGTTTCATATCTGTAAAAGATGCAAATGCACAATTGTATAGTTTTAATTCTTGTTCCAGGCCAGAATTGAACCTGTACCGCTGGATTACGTAGTATGTGCTTAAAGCAGTGAGTTACCAGACGTCGACCAACAAGATATTTAATACATTTTTTACCTTTTTTGACATCCAAAATCTATGATTACATGGATATAAGGGCAACCAAGTAACTGCTGTTGATATTAGTCAAATTAGTTTCAATGCAAAATGAGGGACAGGGAAGTTTTTGAGGATTGCTGATATTTTTTCCTTCCTCTGAATGAGACATCAAAAATGTGTGAAAAATTGCCAACAACGAGCAAGTTTTTTGAAAGTTGCAGTAGCTACAGAAAAGATTCAGTTTCTGTAAAGTATTTAATAGAGCTGCAGTTTGC
>OMNV01009031.1:20338-69903 GCA_900303265.1 Brotula barbata
TTAAGGCAAAAAACGAGCAGTGTTGCCACACTTCAGCAGGCCTAAAGCAGAACACCCACACACACACACACACACACCCAAACCAATTGTGAGTCTGAAAGCAGTCCAGTTCATCCAACTATTGTCAGACATCCAGGACAACACAAAAGCATAAAAATGTTTCATTTGGCAATTGGATTTGAATCCATTCCTCACTCTCATGATCCAGCAAATGTGTATACATACACAAACACAGTACATATACTGTATATATATATATATATATATATATGGTGACATCCCTAATATATGGATGTTACCATATAAATATATCAGGGATGTTACCATATATATATATATATATATATATTAGGGATGTTACCATCCGTTTTAACAGCGATACATTACACCTCACAATACATGGGGCGCGATACAATACAAGGATATTTAAAGTGATACCATTCTATTCGATGTAACGATCTTGCAATACATTTCCCATGATGCATTACTCCAGTGAGGGACGTGTCCCGGATAACAAAAAGTGCAGTATTGAAATGGTTAGTTTATAAAACGTGGTTTCTTCTCTTGAAAATACTTAATATTTTAATAGACCAAGTTAAACAACAACGTAACGTTACAGCTCCTTTTGAGCTCCGTGTGTGTTCGTGTGTGTGCGGAGCAGCGACACAGAGGAGATATTTTGTGTTTGAGCACTTGCAGCAAACATGTTTCTACCCATTCATCATGCTTGCTTTGTAGAGTGTATTTGTATTGTATTGTAAGTGTTGATATACATGAAGTCATAGGCTGAACTTCAGCGCTCTTTTTGATTTTGATCAGGCTGACATGGACAGCGAAGACAGGTAGAGGGAATCTTAATGGAAGACCCAATCATCCAAGCTCCCTGTACATATGTATGAATGTTAACAAACGCTCCCCGGGTCTCCATTTTATGTTTACATTGACATAATGCAGTGACGGTGACATTGGGGATCTTTAAATTAAGGGAGGCAGCACAGTTGTGAATACTGATCGGAGATGACAAAATGTCCCGTTGCTCAGGTGACAAAGTTCTCATGTGATAGTGACGTCACATCAGGCGTTACAGTAGCGTCCAGCTGTGGAAAACCTCATTAATGTCAAGTGTTTTCTGTCCATAAATCAGGTCTACGTGAGCACGTGGAGCGGCCGCTGAGGGTACACATGCACTCCCATTTATCGGGAAATTCATTTATTAGGGCGATTCTTCATATGTGATTAGTCTTGTCGAAATGATAAACAGATTAACTCATCTTTGTTTACCTAACAATGGAGACACAAAGTCAAAGAACGTTGAGCGGTCACGTCTCAGCCCACATTACCACCAGCAATATCCTCCCCTCACCAGTGCACACAATCAAATTTCCCATCATGGAGCTCAACCAGGGTGGTCATTTACCAGATAGACCTGGGTGGGAGAGGGGGGGCGGGGGGTTCCCGTTATTCCACGTCTTTAGGGTTTCTACTGTAAAAGAATGGACATATATCAATCCAGCAGATGGTTTCCTAAACCCTTGCCAATAAAGAGCTCAGCCCAAACAAGCGGGCTTCCATAAATTGTGTGTGTAACAGGCGTGCACCGTTCCTTGATACTGGCTCCATCAAAGGAAATCCCATGAGGTCTAAGGCCTGGGAATAGGGCATTTTTGTCAGGAAGAGCGTAGACGCCTGTGAGCCGCACAGACGTTGGAGTATAGGACAGATTATTCCTCCTTCAGATGCTCTTTTGTGGAATTAGACAATGGAGCAATTAGAAGACGAAATAGTTACATAGAAATGAGACCTGTAAACCTTTTACACAAGTGATACATTCCCATCAAAAGCATTCCAATAAATCAATAATGTTCATCAAAAAACAACTTAATTTGGAAAAATCCTACAAAAATCTATGAGCACTCAATATAATGCAAGTTTAAAGGTTAAATAATAATAATAATAGCAATTTACTACCTCTACTACGACAACTGTGTCATTAGAACCAAGAATAGGAAAAAACATTAACTTAATCATTGATGTATCTACGAGTTCACACACACACACACACACACACACCTTTAATTAAATTGTAAATTGATTTTTTTTGGACAGATCGCCAGGTTTTCTACTATAGAATTCTTCCAGTTGGCACCAGTCTTCCAGTTACTAATGCCCACACACCAGAGGAGAGTAGTATTCTTACTGTTGATGGATGTTCTTCAGTAAGTAATAAACGGCCCCGATGGGATAAATGAACACTTTCAATTAAGTCTAACAGGTGTTATTTAAGTAACCTTTAATATATAAATCACCATCAGTCAGGAGCATACATTCATCCTGAATTATTAGAAGAGTTATTCTCATCACTCAAGTCTAATTTACCGATGCTCATTTTGAAAAATCTTGTAGGAGCTCTCCTGTTATTATTTGAAGTGCCTAACAACATTCGGACCAAATTCCCTTGATTGATGGACCCCATTAATTTAATGACATCAAAGCCCAGAGGAGAGAATGTCTTCATGAGGACCATAACTCCGTGAACACCAGTGAAAACAGCACCATAATTGGAAGACGGAAGCGTGTTTTATCTTACCTGTTGTGATGTGTTTATTTTGATCACACTGCATGGTTGTCATGAGCTGGTGAGCACTGCTTTCTCCGGGGATCAGTCATCAATCTGTGTAGAAGCCAGAGTTTCCTGTCAGATGAAATGTGATGAGCAGAAGGGGGGGAAATGATGATATGGCCTCCCAACCTTTCCACTTGCACGTGTCTTGTCGTGTTGGATCTCAGCTTCTATCAATCATTCTCTTCATTCATCAGTCATCTGAAAGATTTATATATTATCATCTGTGCCATTGTGGTAGATCATGAAAATGTACGCCAAAGTTTCACAGGAGTAAAAGTGCTATGGAGCATGTGGTTTAACCTATTTTAGCCCATGGACCTCCTTCCTGACTCAGAAGCAGCCTGTGTGTATGTGTGTTGGGGGAGTGGGTGTTGAGTTGAGGTTTCTCTTACCCAAGTGAGATTTTTGAGTTGCATACAGCCTGTCATTTCTTGGAAATGCAGTGGTGGACAGGAGTTATCTCATGTTATTTTCTGTCTCGAGTAACCCAATGTGTGGAAAATCCTCTCACAGAAATATATAATTGCAATAACGTAATACCCCCACAGACCACTAGGAGTGCCCTTGCTCCATAGACATTACATTGAAATAATTAGTACAATTTGCCCATTACAAAAAAAAATGAGTGAGTAAAAATACGAATACGTGACATGACGAACGTGTTCAGGCTGCGCAGTAACGATAAAACCAACATAATCCTTCTTTGCTACTGAAAATCTTCCGCTCTAAATTACGCTCGCGTTTGTTATCGCCGTAACCGAAGACTAATGGACAACCAATGGACCAATCAGATCGTCTTTTCCTAACCTAGCCAATGGTGGCGTCCGTTATTAATGTCACCGGAAGTTACGTAATGATTGCAAACGTAGTGAAAGGTGCTGCGACTTGGTGAGTGAGACGTCCTACAAAAGAATGTCAATTTATCGTCATTCTGGCATCGTAGAACGTCGCAAGCGGGATCATTTTGTTCATAGGAGTCTCAGGATTAAGCATATTTGTATGATTGTACCATTTATTGAGTTGCTTAAACAAACAATATTGACAAAATGACGTCCTCCTTGCTCGGACCCCGGATTTCATCAGTGTCTATATTTGAAGCTTTATAACTTCAGATATAAAAGTGAGAAAATCATTTCAATTCATAACTCTTTTTGTGGAAATCAGTGTAAAATAAAAAAAACAAACCTACAATGAATAATTTTTCAAATGCCTTAATATGAAAAAACTAGGGGTTATTATGGATATGGCTATTTTTTAAATCACAGCCTTTTGAGAAAATATTAGATTTTAATTACTGTTTGATTAATCTGATAAGCGCATTTTTTTTATTGTGATCAATCGTAAGTGCATGGAACGTGTCTTCACTCAAGATGTCTTGATTCATGAGTGGCTGAACAGTGTTGATCTGTGTTCATCTGCTGTTGAAAACTCCTGCTTATAGGGAGGTTTGGTTTCAATTGCAGCAAAATTAATATGTATGTATAAAGCGTATTTTTTCCACTCGTAGTTTTAAACATGAATTAGGTTAAAAAAAATGCGATTAACTACACAAATATTGGAATTAATCATGATTTTAAAAATAAAATCTTGACAGCCCTACTTTTCTACATTTTATATGTATTTGAATAGTGCCTTGAATAACACCATAAGGTGTGTTAAATTACCTATTTTACCTACCAGGGATTAGTTTATGACTTAACCCATCGGTTCTCTGCCTACTGATTGTTGCCAGGCTGTCAGAAGCAAAGGACAATGTGTTTGAAAATGATCCTCAATAAACAACCATAGCATCAGCCCTAATATATAACTGCATTAGTAGGTGTGTACTTCTTGCTTGTGGGGAAAACTATCCCTGTTTCATGGAAATGAGATCCAGTCCACAGAGGCATTAGAGAAAACCTGGCAGTTTAATGTAGCTCTTATGTTCCTGTATTCATTTATTATAAGAATGAAACAAAATGTCATTATTGTGCAAAAATTGAATCAAAGTACCATTTTACAGGTACCTGTGATGTGAATGACGCCAAGGTCCACTCTAATTTTGTCAATATCTTCTCCAAAACCCCAAACACACATTAACAGCTAAAGATGCTTTTTAAAATAAAAGGTGCAATTTATGGGAAACTGTGCGACACTGCCCCCCGCAGGATAGAAAAGGTACTGATTTTAAATAATATATTCCTTACCTGCCTGCAGTCTCACTTCGATATTGCCTGACACCACCACATAAAGAACACCATCTCCTTTATCTGGTCGTATTAGAAACTGAAGTTTTTATTATTCATTGTTATTGTTATTAGAGTTATCATTGTAGGCAATCAGCAACACAGCAGAGTTTTTAAGCGGTGCAGTATTGTTGTTCACTGTTGGCATTCATATAAAAACTTACATTATACAGATTGGTATGGTGGTACCAAGCTGATGCTATAATGTATCTAATTGAATTAATGCATACTATGCAAAATTCTAAAAGCTGTACTTTGCATTGAGCTACAATAAATTGAATTGTCTGATGTATAGCGCAGAGGTCCCTTCTTTAGTTTTGTCATTTGGAATCTCTCCAACGTTGAACTCTAATGAAAATTCTGCAAGAAAAGAGGCCATATTGAAGTCTTTGGATCTGCTGTTGATGTTCTTGCAGGTATGATCTGTTTCTGTGATACAACGCAAGAAATAAGCTGTAAAGCTGCAACGTATTGATGTGTCTGTAGTCAAATATTTGCCTTCAAATTCTCAGTTTGTCCACTTGGGGGCCCTGCAGAAACAACAATCAGTTATTGTTTCACACTCAAAAGGTCAGTTAACGTCACACCTACCAAACAGATATTTCTTACAAGGAAATATGTCACGACCTCAACCAATTTGGCTGGTGGGTGCCTTGTGGTATGAGAAGAATGCTTACACGTGTTTCCTCGAACCCGTTCGTTCAGGAAGTGGCAGTGTTTAACCCCTGGGTGGTGGGGCCATTCCACTCTCTTATCTTGAAGATATTGTCTGGCCCCCCTTGGGAAGGCTTAGCCAGATTATCAAGAACCACCATAAAGTAGCAGGGTTGGTTGCTTGAAAGACTTCCTGTAGGTCACTGTATAGTATTTCATTGTGTATGGCATACATACATTCATTCAACAGAGAAGGGCAGAGGTAACATTCTAGATTAGGAATTCATCCTGCAGAGGTGATTATGGTTGATTATAATGAAAAGTGTAAAGAACATGCCAATGTTTACCATGTGTATTCTTGTTTTAGTAATGATCACTTTGTTTAAGTCACTAATGTCACTTTGTGACACTGCTTGCAGATTGCTGACTGAACATTTTCAGATTATTATGATGTTACAGAATAAATAAATTTCTCCATGGGCTGAATCAGGCACAATCACCAATTTGTTTTAAAATATACTTAAAGAATGTGATTACAGCTGCTGAGTGTTTTGAATGGCTTATATGAACATCATTACCTCCCCCTTAAACACTGGTAAGGAAAGCAATGTATAAAGGACTTCAGATAAGTGTAACACTATTAACCCATTAATAATTGAGTTTACCACATAAAATTAATAATAAATAAAACAAACATTGTCAAAATCTAAAGAAAAAGCCTCCAATTGAAAACAAACGGTTACAATAGTGGATGCTTTTGTTTTTTAAGTTATGGCATTCTTAACCCCCTCAACTGAGGTTAACTGCCAACATATTCATAGTTCCATTTTGAATTTGAATGAATGCCCAGCGTTTCCAAATAAATCCCCAACACATCCCCCAAAAAAGATTAAGAAAATAAAATAATGTGAACCCTTAAAATAATAAGGGTTCATAATTTTATTCAAATACAATAACAAACCCAGAGTTTACATATTTAATTATTTATTGATAAAAATGCAGATATTTACATCTAGCCGCATTCATTTTGTTACTATTCGAAAGATAAATGCTAATGACTTAAAGATCAGAAAAGTGCCAAGTATAGTGCTTATATGCTCAGACATCACATTTCTGTACCCTGTTTGTAATGAGAATATACATGTGTGGCTTTCTCAGGACTTTGTTTGTTTGTTTTATTTACATTATATTACTCTATTTATACGTGGACGTATTTTCTACGTCCGTTTATCACTTATCAACGGTCAGTCATTGAGAACTGGAAGAATCAGGAGTAAGTCAAGATAGCAAAATTGCAGAAATAGACTGTCTGGAAAATATTAATTTTTCCAGTCTGGAAAAGTTAAGATTTTCCAGACAGTCCATTGGTATACTTTGATCAGGGCTGGGCATCACTACTGATTTTCGTGAATTGATTCGATTCCGATTCACAAGGTCCTGATTTGATATCGAATCATTTAGAGATATTTCAGTTTCAATACCAATTTTGCTTGGTTATGAAAGAGATTTTCACAGAATGCTGCAAATTGTACTCTCTAACATGGTGCTTAATTAAAACTATTAATGTTTTCATACAAAATTGACCCCTAAGTAGTTGCTGATTACTGCACTCTATTTTGCACATCTTGCATATGGCTTTGCTTTTGTCCAGCTGTTCTCTGTCGTCATATTTTTTAAATCCAAAATGCTGCCAGACATCTGCCTTCAGACCTGACGGACTGTAGCTTCTGTCATGTTTTGGTTCACCTATCTCTCGCGTGGACATCTTGTTGCGTGGTCTCGCGAGACTAAGGGCCCTTTCGCGTAGGACGCGGTGCGCGCTGCTCTGAAACCCATTCATGTGTGCAAACTGCCTCACGCAACAGCTCACAGAAGGTACAGGAAATGGCATCTATTAAAAGATCGAGCTAAGGATTTTATGAATCAATGTCGGATCTTTCAGACGAAGATTGATATAAATTGTTAATCTATTTTTTAAAACCCAGCCCTGGCTTTGATATGCCCTAAACCATACCATCCACATAGACTGACCATCTGAAAAGTTCCAAAAGAATTGTATCCCTCATGAAGAACATGTCAAGTTGATCTTTGGTCTGTTAAGATCCAATTTCTTCTTTAAAACATGAAATATTGTCATTGTTCATCATGGCTGCATCTCATATTGTCCTTCAGTGGCAATGAAGAAGTCATTGAGAGTGTTCTGCAGAAAATCAAAAGTGGGCCTGTCCTCCGGACTCTGATGCCAGCATATCGTCATGATTTCATAGAGCTCCTTGGGGCAACCGTCGGGGCAAGGCATCCTGTACAACCTGTCCAGGCTCCGGATCACTTCTGGGTTGGTCATTCCTGACAAAGTGTAAATGCAGCCACTGTAAGATTATTCTTTCATTGTTTCTTCATCATTTATTTTAAGGTCTTTTGTCATTTATTCTGATACTGAAGAACTATGCAGCATTTGTTTCTAAAGAATGGTGGAATGAAATTTGTATCAAGTTTGTCTTATCTTTTTTTTGGTACTTTGCCATTTACATCTAGATATTTATTGGTGCAAATAGCACCATCATGTGGTCCCTTATGAGTAGTTTTTTTAGTTTTGTTACACCATGAGGATGCAACTGAAGAAGTTTTCTTGATTACTACATTCATTTCATTACTTTGTCAAACATTCCTTCTGCAGGATGCACCCGTCCATTCAGTGTATAATGTACTAAAATACGCTTGAAAAATAATTGATATAGTTCTTAATGTGATGCTTAACTGCTGTAGGCATAGCCTATTTGACTATTTTGTACCTGGATATGGTATTCTTCCGTAGGTGACCATTTCTGTCAGGAGGATTCCAAAGGACCAGACATCTGATTTGATGCTGAACTTGCCAAAATTGATGGCCTCTGGAGCCGTCCACTTGATAGGGAATTTAGCACCTGAACACCAGAGAAAATGACTTGAGCCTGGAGTATACTGGGAGCTGTACAGTGTGTGTCATACAATACTCACAAACATTTGCATTCCAATCAATACTTTCCCATGGTGCGTCTAACAGAGGCTTGGAATAGTTGTTGTATATATGTATATAATATATACAACATATTTATATTGCTTGTTGAGGTAATTGAGGTAATGAATATTTTGTACCTTCCTGGGCCGTGTATTCTGACTCAATGATCCTGGCCAAACCAAAGTCTGCTATCTTGCAGTGCAACGTCTCACTGACCAGTATGTTGGCAGCACGCAGGTCTCTGTGAATGTAGTTCTTCTTCTCAATGTAGGCCATGCCTTCAGTTATCTACCATGAAGACAGGAATGTTAGGGAGAAAGAATTTTCTGGTTAAATCCAATAAATATGGTTGTTAATTTCCTAAACATAATTTGTAAAATGTTTTTTTTTGGGTAACACTCGGCGTGTAATATCTACAGCACATACAGCAGAGATCAACAATGTGAGTGAGGAAGTGTCGGTTCTCAGGAAGCCACAGTGCATGTGGCAAAAGAGTGATGGGGGCGTGCTCTATAGATGGAAAAATAACACTATTTCCTGTCCGGATGTTAATAATTGACGCAAGGCCAGGCTTTCGAAGCAGAGGAGTAGAAATCCTGCTGAACGCACAGTAACTTCTGACAGTTTCCACGTGTGTTCACCTTATGTGTCATCACTTCTGTAATTAATATACAGTATGTCAGTTTTCAATACAATGCAGAGTAAAACTGATTTAATCTTGGTGAAACCAAAGGAGGCAGTGGAAAAATAAATTACAGCAGCACCCAAAGGTTAACTGGAAACAAGGATTCTACAGTACATCAATTTACTGACAAAACAATTCAATTTTTTAAGTCAAGAACAAAAAGGTCTGTGAAGAATGATGTGCTCTAAAAAGAGGAATTGTGTGCGACAGACTTGAAAAAAGGCTCCCACCTGTGCTGACATGTCTATCAGTTTATTTAGCTGCAGCTTTTGGCCCTCGTCTTTTTTTAGAAAGTCCAGCAGACTTCCTGCGAACCACAGAAGGGGAAGTGTTGGTTCACAATGACGAATGGAAGATGGAACGTTGATGTACGGGTTCACAGAAGTTTGTGCTTACAGTTAATAAGCTCACAAATCAAACCATAGGATAAAAAAGCAATATGGTGTTTAAACAACATAATCATGCACTCATTTAAGTATTGCAAAAATCCTATAATATTTTTGAAATGCAGCGTTTTGACAAAACTGTATCCGAGTGTTAATTAAGATGAAAAAAAATTTAAATTGATAAATATTAATCTGCGCATTACCACATACACAACTAACCATAAGTCTAACTTCATTAATTACTGGAATCTTAAGCTCTGTGGTAGATTTAAGTATATTATCGGTATTATTATTTATTATTAATAATAATTAATTACATAATAGTATTGTTATTAGTATATAGTACTGTCCCTACCATTATTAATAATGATAATGCTATTCTATAATTAATTAAAAAATAATAACAATAATAATAAAAATAAATTAACAAATTACAACAACAAATCTGTGTATAAACGGTATATTTTTAGCTTTCCTCTCACAACTGCCCATACTTCTCCATACAAAGACAGAATAGAATACTGACTTGTGACGTGTTTGGGTCACATGGTTTTTAATGTTTCACAAAAAGTACTGGCAGGCAATGCCATCAGGCCTGTAGTTAAAAAAGTCCTAAATGTTAACAAGATGTAAATAAATTATTTAGGAGTAATCTTTCAAAAGGTAAATGGGTAAACTGAAGGTCTACCCATGAATTAAGACCAAATGACAAATCTGGCATCCTGAAGGATGTTGTACACCAGTCAAATAGATTTATATGTTATTGAGGGTTTACCTGGGGACAATAAACATTTACAATTGACTAACTCTTATTAAGCTCAGTGGTTCACATAATGCAGCAACGCATGTTTGATTCTAGCCTGTGCCCCTCGGTGCATGTCACACCTTCTCTCTCAGTCCTGCCCTTCATGTTTGTCTATTTATTTTAACGCTCAGTCACTATAATAATAAAAAAAAAAGGAAGTAGTGAGCTGTCTCAGGCAATCTCTCACCGTTGACCATGAACTCTGTAACGATGAGAATGGGCTCCTTTGTGACCACCGCGTGGAGACGAACCAGTCGCTCATGCTGCAGCTGCTTCATCATGTTGGCTTCCTGTAGAAAAGCCTCAGGTCCCATAGTGCCCTCCTTTAAGGTCTTAATCGCAACTTTCTGGCTGTTCTTATAGAAACCTGCAAGGAGAAATTTGTGCTTGACTCGTTACACTTCACAAATGTCCTGCATCATATCATCATCAATGTCTGTAGCTAGAACATTCCGTAGCTTCCTCTCACCCATCCAAACTTCTCCAAACTGTCCGGCCCCCAGTTTCTTCACCATTCTCAGGGTCTCTCGAGGAATTTCCCATTCGTCCTGGGCCCAGGGTTGCTGAGTGGCCTTGGGCTTACAAGGAGCATTCAGTCGCTGGCACAAACCGTCCGCTGTCCCTGCACACAGACATAACACAAATATTTCTACCAGTGATGCCTGCATTGTGCACTTTAATTGGATTATACGATACTATGCTTGCTTTTTTGCAGTGTTTAATAGCACAGGTCCAACCGTCGTTTTACCGCAGCAATCAGGCGTGTATAAATGTCTTCAAATGAAATTGTTCATGTGAAGAACAAATACTTCACAAACAGCTGCGCTGCTACAGATTTGGTCTTTTCATCTTGTGGTTTAGTCTCAGGAGTTAAAAGAATATCACTCTACATACAGACAGGAAATGCACAACACATGATAACTGCCAACTTCCAGCTTCAATTAATGGAGTTGCTGCTGGTGAGTTAGAATTTACAACAAATTTCCCAAATCTGAGCCATACAAACACAAACTTAATAGACATATCATAATTCACTTGTTGATTTGGTAACTGTTTCAAACCCTCTTGCATGCACAGAGTTGTACAGTTTCGATTAAGTTTTATTTCAAATGGCATTTGATCACGCGGATAACATGTTCTGCATTGCTAAGCTATGGTGTATTACTCACGGCTGTAGTATTTAACCAGTTCCTGCAGGGACGGGAATGTGGTTGAGGGGGAGATGTAGTAGCCGCCTTTGTCCAGACAGCGGACCTTGTAGTGTTTCACCACGTCTCCCTCTCCAGGCACAAAATCTCTGACTGACAGCGAGAAAGACCCTATAGGGAAAACAAGTATTCAGTAGAAGTACTGCTAGCAGACGTAGCATAGACAAGAAAAAGGAACGACAGTCACCTTTACAGGTTTCACTCTCCCTGACCAGAAAGGACCCCGGTTTGTTTCCTGGAGCCAAGAGCAATCGCTCCGTCTCTTTCCTACTCAAGTTCTTGAAAAACCATCTGTCAGCGAGAGGAAACACCCATTAATTCTTTATTTGGCATGGAAGCATGGATTTGGATTTTACTCAATCATGGCGTACGTCTATGGGATGGAAGAAACTTTATTGTACCAAACTTTAAGATGCTTATGGAAATATTATTTTAGAAAAAGGAAAAAGTCAATTATTTCTCTAAGCTATCCAGATAAAAGAATTAGCTTAACATGCAGAAATATTTGAGCATCACAGTCATCCAAAACTTATTACGCCAAAAACACATTTTCAAGCTTTACATTTACTTCAAAATATTTGAGCAGTTCCTCTTACTGTTAAAGCAAGTTACTTTATATAGCACCATTCAGACACAGAGGCATAAAGACATTCAAAATACTGTTTACAAAGCAAATAATTTACAAGACAATATAAATATATATATATATAAATGGAAAGAGTAAGAGTAATCTTCTGCAATTTTGAATTTAGGACTTATCTCTTAGAAAATAGCAAAGAGCCAAAGTGAATTATTTGAAACACAACAGGGTTAAGCTAAGAAGTCAAAGCAAAGAAACTATTTGTAGGAAAAAGAGATTTTTAAAATTTTATTTTAGTTTTAGATTTTAATAAAAAATGGCAAAGCATCATTTAAAACTGCAGATATAATATCTACAAAACTGGGTGATCACAACAGAGGACAAATACACAGCTCACCAGAACCAAAACCTAAGAGATGTAACTATCAAGATTAATGGAACATGAACTCTCCCCTACCCCCTTTCATACCTTGGCACCCACCACGGCCTCCACAAAGAGGACAGCGCAACCAATAATACCACCAAAACTCTTATACTGCAGTATTTTCAGACCGGTGGCTGTTTAAAATGACTGCTCTAAAACCAGATTTTATTTTTTTGCTAAAAGTTTTTCAGTTTTTACAAATGCACACACTCTGAAAACAACCTGTGACATCTCCCTTTCAGTATCCTCCACTCACTCACAGTGGAAGCCCATTAAATGAACCATGTCTGTGGTGGACACCCTTTTAGTGACGTGCTAGAGGTCCACATGCAGACAGCAGACAACAAAGATTCTTGCAATCCATTCATATCATTAATTTATCCTGAGGGCTTGGCTAACCAAAAAATAAATCTATGCTGAAACAGTGTGTGTGTCAGTTATGTTCTCATGAGATTTAAAGTCAAGCACTGTGTGCGAAGTGAATGCGATGAACGTGTCTGCTGTCACGCCACAGTAATTTCACTGTGTGGATGCACCACGTTCATCACGATCTTCACAAGAATCCGCTTAGACTCAGTGTGGTTAAAAAGAAGTGCCAGTATTTGTACATGTATAACCGCTAACACACTGCTATGATCACACAGTCACACGGGTACAAAGTTTTTAAACAGCGTGTGCGCGCATTGTTACTTGACAATTTGGCTGCGTAATCTTTTTTTTAAACTCATAGTGGCAATGATATGGCGTTGTACATTCACGAGTAACAGAACATCTAAAATTATTGTTGTGGAAGACTCTGTGGTGGTTGGAATCAGTGTCCGCTCATGATGAATGAGTGGACGGGCAGACTGTACACACGCAGACAACTTTGTGGGTAACAGGCAAGTTGACCAGCCAGTCATTTCACTCGGCCCCAATGAAATTGTTAGATGGGCTTATTTCAGGATTACTATAGCTAGAGATAAATAAAACTAAAAAAAAATCAGAACGTTTGATGCATTGATAGTTGACAAGACGCGAAGATGATTTCTACAAATATAACAAACTATGCTTCGACGACACATTACCAACCCTATCTCTTAAAGTAACTTAAACCTTTTCTTTTTGGTAAAAAACAAAAGGGTAAATGAAATTATATAGCAAGCTAAAAATAAAACAAAAAAGAGTATGTACAAATAGACAAGGTACTGCAATGCAAGGCAAAAAGAGGAAATATACTGGGTGGCATAAATGTAAAATGTGCCAACATACTGTATAATTTACATTATGTTATTTACATATTGCATTACAATTATGAGTCATTGACTGGTTTAACAGTCTAGTGTGTTTGGTTATATAACCAAATAATGGTTTATTGTATTGAGTATGAAATTGTCACTTACTTTTCCACCTCTAGCGTATCAGCTCTGACTACATAATTATAGGGGATGAAGCCCTTATTGCCAGTCACCAGGGATAGAGCCAGCCACCATTCTCCATTTCTGTAAATAAGAAAATAATGGTATAATAATGTCATCAACTCACATATGTAAGGCAAAGCTGGATTTGAACACAGGACCTCTTTGTTGACTCGCAGTAAGACTTTAAATCTATCAGCCGTGTGATACAAGCAGAAGAGAATGCCAACTGCTAATAAACAACGACAGTCTGCAACTATTTGCTGGATGCTTTATTGTAGTGTAATTCCTGGTTAGAACGAGCCTACTTACTCTTGTAAAATCTCAAGTCTCTCTCCCTTTTTGATATGCAGCTCACGGTCGTTCTTCGGTTTGAAGTCATGTTGTGCCACAAATACCTCTTCACATAAAACCAAAGAAATAAGAAAGTTAACGGTCATGCCAAAAAATACGAACCTTTTCTCTTCTGGCTGCTGTTAAGTATATAATTCTGTTTGTGTGTGTTTGGTAATAATCTGAGAAGTGTTCAACAAGTAACAAACAAATAGTTATCTTTCATCATTTCCTAGAAGAGGAAACTTGATAGATTTTAATCATTGACTGCAGCCCCTCTAACAGCTGCTGCTTCTGGCGACATAGCAAAAGTGTGCAATATTTACTTCATACTTTTTATTTAACAGAAACACGGCGTGCATGAGTTGTACATTTACCATTATTTGAAAGGTCCTGGCCACCTGATTCCTAAATACAAACACAAAATATTTGTAAATATTACATTTTTATTCAAATTAATTCGAATCATATGAAATGTATTTCTTCATTAACATGCAGTAAATAAATATTGTCTCTGTACAGATATTTTTGTGTTAGGTTGAAAGTCGTCCACTCACCGTGAGATTCGAGTGGCGGTAGGCCTGTGAGGTCTCTATTGCTTTGAACTTATCCTCTTTTATTTTTTTCTGACCACTGCAAGCGCAGCCCATCCTAGACACACAGTGCAGTATTTCATTGTTACAAAAATACTGGATTTTTTACATCAAACACACCAATGTAAAGTTACTGCTCAGGAGAATTTGTTACCTGATAAATCAAGACAAGCTGATTTCAGGCTCCACTTCTCCCACTCCAGCACCTGGTTTGTGAGTTCATACCCAGTCCTGAAAATAGATTAAACTCACTTAAAATAGCTAAAGCCACAGCGGGTCTGTCTTTATTTGTTATCTATTGGTGGAAAGCGCCTCTAATACGAATTATCTAGCGCTAGAGGAAGTGGGCAAATATTCCGCAACTAGGCAGCAAATTCAAGTAAAGTTTGTGATGCATTTTTCCAAAGTTAGAGATGGGGGATGATAACTTGTCAAAATAACTGATGTTTATATATATTCACCGTGATTATTTGCTTCATTTTGAGAACTTCTTGTTTTTGTGCTTACAGTGCAGTGCTAGTTATCTTTAAATTCAGAACTGTGCAATGTGTTTTAAATTTTTAGTTACTCAAAACATTCTGCACCGTTACAAATATTACAATACAAATATTGTTTTCCTGTGAATTAAGGAATGAAATGTTTGTGGTAGTTTAAATTGAGATAAAATTATAAGTCCTAATAATGACCAATATACACTATCTGTAGTGCCGAATACACATCTAAAAAATTTTATTTCAATTTAGTCATAAACCAAACAAACATCTTCAGGGACACGATAAAGTAGAAGAATTAATTCAAAATGTGGGTCATTTGAGATATTGCCATCTTCAGTATCAATGCCAGGTACTGAGACAGAGAACACATGGACATCGGCACTCCTCTGATTGTGCCAGATTAGCTTTGTCAATCCTAATCCTGATGTTGTAGCCGTTCATAATTAGGTACAATGATTGTCGTAATAATTATTTTCTACTTATGGAGTGTTATAACAAAGTCTTAACAACAAGTTCATACAAACTCCCATTTTACTAGTATTACACTACTTGAAATAACTTGAAATAAATACCTTAAAGTTGTTAACTTGTTCCAAGCTTTCTCTTTCAATGTTCATTCTTCAAATTATTTCCTGATTGAAAACCTAACACTACTGTCAGCACTCTCTCTTTCTCTCTCTCTCTCTCCTTCCCTACCCCCTCCCCTCGGGGACCTCATTCAGTTTAACAGATAGTGGTTTGTCTATTTATTTTTTTCTGGTAATTCCCTCCCTTTCCTTTGTCGCTGAGCCCCTTAGCAAAACAGTAAAAAGTTGTACTGAAGGTCTCCATGCCTTCATTAAACAGTCAAGATGTATCTTGAATTTTACTACTCACGACTGTTTAAAAATGCATCCCACAGTCAAATGTCAAAACAAAAAGTAAATATCGATAATTTGTTTATACACATATCAGATTAAAATATTTTTTAGACACACCTTTTTTCACGTAAGGTAAAAGGTGAATGGGTTTGTTCAGGGGTGTGCATTATTATTTATAGTATCAGTGATTGCTGAGCGAGTATCGTTGTAGGCGAGACAGACTCGGTCTGACAGCTAAAGAAAATTCCATGAAATATCTCTCAGTTCCTGTGGGAGGGGTTTGCATCTATTTCTGTATGTTCATTTCAGCAAAGCAATACATATTCTTACCACAAGATGGACCAACTGATCTGAGGATGTTTTCATTTATGGTCGCAGTGACACTTCTCTCTCTCTCTCACATACGCACACTTTATCTTTCTTTCTCCACTTAATTTTGAAAACTTCTGTTGACTTGAGATTCTCTTATTGAATCCTTTCTAAAGGGTATTTAAATTATATATTATACTTGTATTGTTACTGCTCTTCTACCTAACTCGTCCTCTTCATTCACAGCTCTTATTGTACACCTGGCAGTTTGAGGGTAGGGAATCTTTCTTTGAAGTGCCTCTCCTAATGTTTCTTGCACTTTTCCTTACATGTTACAGTTTTCCTGTTCTTCTCAGAAAGCTTTGGGCTAAGTTAGGAACCATTTGTTGCGAGGGCCTTCAACGCCCTTTGAGGCTTATCCAAATAAACTTGACTTGACTTGGCCTCTAAAGAGCTGACACTAGAGGGCGTTCTGAATTCATGTTTTAGAGCGTGGCTCCGTGGTTCATAATAACACAAATCACCAGCTTTCTCTTGGAAACCTGTGCTGTTTTATCAATCGACAACCATTTCATTGACCTTCACTATTCCACAATCAGCAGAGCTGAAATATGGGGATTTTTCATGTGTAATCCTGTTACCATGTGTTCAGAGGGCAGTGGGTGCGGATGTGAATACAGATGCAAGGTCTGTCACATCACCAAAAACAAAACAAAAAAAGCAAGCGCATGTGTGGTCAGTCAATCAAAGTGTAACAATGCACTGCTTTTTCACACCATAGAGTCAAACATACCTTTCCTATTCTCACCAGACACTAATAAAAAGGGAATTCACCGCTGTTCTTCAGTGATGGGAACCATACGCACAAAACAATATGTCCTTCAATTATCTAGAAACAAATATGACCTTTTTTTCCCTCGTTATCACTATTAAAAATGAATCTTGTAAGGAAGACATCATTCAGAGTATGCTGTAACCTACAAGTGCAGGGAACAATAAATCTTACAGCACCGGAAGTGTTTGTTTCCTATGGGGGGTTTTTATACAACACGCAATGCGGGGATATTACTCTCCGGGCAACACTTCACAGGTTTTTGTTTGGACCACCTGTGCTGTGTGTGGGGACTGAACAGTGCTGTAGTTCTCGAAAGGAACAGCCTCACTTCATTGCACACGCACACACGCATACAAACACACACACACACACACACAGGCTGCAGGTGCATGGTAAGTGTTATTGAGTGCGTCCTGGTTACTAACTGCTGTTTTCTCTTTATACTCCCTTCTTCTGGTTTTCCATCAGCCCTTGTTTTCTTCCCAGGGTATGGCGGATGCTTGTGTACAGCTCTGTTGGGGTCCCCAGACATTGCATCCTGCCTGCAGAAGGGTCATAAGTGGCCCCACAGGATAATCTGAACAACGGTGGGAAAGAAAGGGAGCGTGGGTCTCCTTTAGCAACACAGTTCTGGTCACCTGTGTGCCAAAAGCGGACATGCTGCCAATGGCTACTTTCAACTCCCACTATTAATGTGAGTGTGCACTGCATGTGCCTGAAAGTGTGTGTATGAGTGGGTGGGTGTGTAAGGCAATGATGAACATTGAAACAAAACTGCGATCTCAAATGGAATTTCGAATAAAATAATCTGCATGTTATTTAATTCATAACTTTCATTCACACATATTACACACCTTACTCAATTTTGATCTCCCCTTTACATCACAGGAGGCCCCTCTTATACTTCCTGTCGGTGTGGGAACCATTTCTATCCTCTGTCACACATGGAAGGAGACACGCTGCCTCACTCTGCATTCTCCTTAAAAAAGACAAAGTGACTGTCAATAAACAAGGAACAATTGGTCTCTACAGTGCATTCAACAGGCACTTCTGCTCCTGTGGGATGTTTTTTGAATTCTAGGGGAGCTTCACTTCACTCTACAGGCCTGTGAAAAGCACCACTGCCAGTGTTGCTCCATTAGCTTGCAGCGGTGGCAGTAAATGTTTTATAAAAGTGCACATTATGTGACATTTCTTTGTAGCTTTCATGTAGTATTTCACAATGAGGTAAAGGGATATATGTACATTATTTCATATATCATACTTAAGACTATATTTCTTACCATTTGCATGCTTTATTTATCCTCAATTCTAAATCACAAGTTCTTTTTCTCCCGTGAGGACACACTCTTTCTTAAAAGAGAATCTGTAGTTGCACTCGGCAATATTGTAAGTAGGAGCAGGTCCACGCAGCTGTTCCTGTGGCAAGTAGCTCTGAGGTAAACATGGCTGAGGGGAAAGCCCCTTATTATTGTGCTCCGGATGACGTTCCTCACTCTTCCAGTGTTTACCATGGAAATAACTCTGTGCCAGCAAGCAGGTGCTTCCTCTTTGCTTTTCCAGAAGATTTGAGGATTATGCTGGGGAAATTAATCTCAACAAATCAAAGAGTTGGTTTTGTTAATTTGTGGAAAAAAAGACGTGAGTACTGATCACAGGGGGTATTATCATTTTTATCCTACTACTTAACACATTTCCTCCCTGAGGAACATTGTCACATACTTGTAATGTTTCCAGGTTGAACCATACTGTAGCTGTAGTTTCAATGAGGCTGGTATGGGAATGCACCTGCTATGTTTTACGTATTCCAAATCCACTCTAAATTAGAATCTATGTATTGTTTAAAAAATATTCAATTTAACTGGACTGTTGCAAGCAGTGTGAAATTAAAAGGACTTCAGAGACGAGTGGACTCTCCCACACTCTGATGTTGTGCAGTCAATCAGAGTGACACCAATTATGTATGTCACATGACCGCAGGAGACTGCGGGGGACAGAGGCACATCTATCAACACACCGCTGGGGCTCACTGTGGAGGAATGAATGAAGTCTCCACAGACAACCTCACACAGCCTTTTACTATACTTGAGTATATAGGTATTGTAGTATACAAGACACAAGAATGGAATATCAAATATTCTATGTATATTTTGTACAAATAGCTGTAACTGTGTAATCCACTCTTGGTGAAAACACGACTACTCCAGGTTCATCAGGAGCTAAGGAACATAGAGGGTCCTAAATACAAATGAAATCATACAGAGAACAATGTAAGTTGCAAAATGTAAATTTAAGTAATTTGAAAAGTAAGGAATTAAACTGACTTTATTTAAATAACATAATCAAAACAAAATACCAGCAGTTTAACAAACAAGTCTTTAGTTTGTCAATTGTCAGTGAAGTCAATGTGTTCTGTGATCACTTTCAATATCTGTCTGTTCATTCCACTGTCTGTAGTTTTCTCTACGTTTGTGACTTTAACCTGTAACCCTGTCTTGGAATTAAGTGCACTCTGTGGATATGAGTGGCAGTCCTGGGGACTTACATCATCCTACCAGCAGGTGGAGCATTCCATGAGTCTTATCCTGGCTTGCCAGTAGAATCACGTTGGGCGACGTGCCATCATTAGGCGTGTATCTTCAGAAGTGTCTCTCACTCTGTCCATAAAAACTGACCTGTTTGGTTTTGCAAACAGGATGTCAAGATTTTGTCTTGTCTATTTGTTGTACAACAATTATAGGAAAGCATAAGGATAATGTAAGACTAAGCATCACATAGCGCACACTTGAATAATTATTGATAACACGTTCAGGTCTTGCATTACATTCTAGTTCAATATCATACTTTAGTAGCAGCATAAACTATTGTACACTATGCACACATTTAAAGCAACTAATAACATAACCATTGTGACATCAATATCAAGCTTTACCTTAATCCAGTATTAGGAACAATTGTATTAATCTACATTGCGAATTTCCCTCGGGATGAATAAAGTATCTATCTAATCTAATCTAATCTAATCTAATATTATTTATGGCTCAAGCGCAATGCCCACTCTCAAGAGAAGTTCAAATAATATTTACATTACTCGCACATTCCCCACAGAAAATCGTATATAGTCTAGTATAGTTTGAACAATCTCCAAATTGGTACTAGCCACTAATAATTGACAACAACATGGTAGCTCAACTTCCATCTCTTCACATAAAGTACGTTTAAATTGTTACCTTAGCATTAGCATTAGCATTAGAGCTTCAACCCACTGCCAGCAATCAACATCTGCGGCACGCGGCCACAAACTCAATTAACATACGGGCAATGTAGCACCTACCACACGACTAGCATGTAGCAAAATTAGCACTGTCCATATCTTACAAGTAAGATAAAAAAGAAAACGGGCCTTCTTCGAAACTTCCGGTTGCCTCTACTTCAGTTATCTTCTGTGTTGATAAGTTATCTTGTAGATAATTTAGGTTCTAATGACTTTTTAATGCTACGAATTAATTTGGTTCATGGGTAGCGTTCCACTACACGTCAATCATGTTTAGCTAGAGGCGGGACTTAATCCACCCTGAATTCTGAGTGGCTAATCATCTCGCTACTTGTTCCATTAAGAAAATAGCAACATTATATTAATATATTCTTAATAATTTAACCTTGTATAACTTAGATCTGTTTAAGTGACAGTTTCACAAATGCAACGCTATAAAAGATGAAAAAAAAACATTTAGGGTTTTTTCAATATACTGTATTACAGAGGTGGGGATACAGGAAGGATAAGGTGGAGAGAAAGGAGACGACGTGCAGCAAAGGCTACAGGTCGGAATCGAACCCTCCACCTGGTGAGCCACCGAGGTATCCCACTAATCTAAAAAGTTTTGTTTTATTACTCTTTCTTACCTCCACAGCAGTATAATTATTCAATTATAATTTATTCAATTATTCATTCAGGACTTAAATGGTGGTCTTTGTATTTACAAATAAACAAAAAACAGCTTTCAGAATATATTTAATTGCAGAAAAATAATACAATACACTCATATATGCAACTTTAGTGCAACCACGTGTGCCACAGATGTGTATTTTTGTGACCAAGTGGTAAATGATCTAAAATACATGCACAACAAAAACAGAACCTTTATACATTAGTTGTGCCATGACTTCTGATTCCCAGAAATAGATTTCAGACCAGTTTATGCTCTTCTGCTGTACAGGTGCTATGTAGACTGTCATACAGTACATAGTAAAATGACTAAATGATAAATAAGCAGCCACTGATGTTATTCATTAATCTCTAAGGCAAACAAAGTGTGCATAAAATGTGATGTAAATACTGTAAGATAATAAATAATACTGAGGTAAATGGATTGTGTATTTTTGGTCACGGAATACAACTCACACATTAAACCCAGCAAAGAAATGCAACACTCTCAGCATGGTCCAGGTCCAAACCTGAATCTGCCCACATGTAGGTCAAACATTTCACTTCAATCATTCCACATAAATGCAATATTAACTAAAAATGAATAACTTGATTCATTTTAATTTCAAAAGTGCATCCAAATATTTTCATAATACACTCCAAGACTGCATTATAATACTTTCAAATGTTTTAAATACTTCCAGCATCTCATTCAAATAAAGTTTTATGGCCAGCAAAAACGCTGCCAAAACATGAAATATAGTGCCGCAAATGATGCATTAATGAAATGACAGAATAAGGAAATAAAGCAAATTCTACAATAGTACGTACTGCACGTATAATATTTCTGTAGTCCCAAGTTCAAATGTTCAGGTATAAAGTATGGAATATTAAATTATTCTAAATGACTCATAGTTAATGAAAATAACAATGGCGTTTAGTTTCCTACAAAGGGTGAGGTTAACCTAACCTTTTATATATTTACAAGCTTTTAAGATTCCCTATTCATAAATTTTACAACAAGGAGTCTGTGAGTGCAATGTCAGCATTAAAAAGTGCTTGAGTTTGGGACATTGAGTTATAAATTACTACAAACAATCGCTTAGTTAAATTTCAGTCCTTGTTAGACCTTCTTTGTGGAGAATGGCTTGTCTTCACAGTCGGTCATTTCCGTCTCAGAATCTTCAACATCTGCATAAGAGCCATCCTCAGATTCCAATTTTAATTTAGTCAAGTTTTTTAGTGAGATTACTGGTGTTTTCTCTGTTTCTCCATTTTCTAGATGATCTGTTCTTGTACAAGCAATATCTTTGTCTCCATCTTCAGCGTCTTCTTCTGATTCATCCGATTCTTCTACATCATCTTTACCGTCAGCAGATTCTCCCTGGGTTTCAGTCCAGGTACATTTACATTTCTCTGTTTCTTCCTCTTCCTCCTTTTTGTCAGGGGGTTGAAAATTATCTTCATTGATGTTATGATTCCCATTTAGATGTTTGTCACTTTCATTAAGTCTTACTGTCTGTTTATCATCATCTTCATCTACATCGTCCATTGATTTGTTTTCTGTATTCTCCTCATGTCCATTGAGCTCTGGTATTTTGTCCACACATTCATTGTTCAGCTCCAGAACATCTCCAGTGCTTTGTGTTTCATTGTCTGTCTTGGTCAAAGCTTCCTCTTGATGTTCCTCGTTCATGTCACTCTCGTCGCCCTCCGCTGATTCTTCAGACAGTTCATCAGCTGTGGCTGCGTCATCACTCTCCTCTGCAGATTCATCTTCGGTTGCAGCTGCAGGCTCTTCTCCATCATCTGAATCCTCATTGTCAGATTTAACCCTTGTAGTCTCTTCTGGTGTAATTTCATTTTCAATTTGTGAAGCTGTCTCATTACTCTCCTCTGCTGCTTCATCTTCAGTTGCAGCAGCTGTCTCTTCTTCATCATCTATCGTCTCAGCTTTTTCCGCAGCATCCTCTTTGTCAGATTCATCTTCACTTGTAGCAGTCACTGTCTTTTCTGCTGCATCTTCGTCTTCACTGTTGTTGTCAGCAGTCTCTTCCTTTGACTCATCTTCACTGTCGTCAGCGATCTCTTTTACTTCAGTAACTTCATCTTCAGGAAGGATTTCATCAGCTGAAGCTGTCTCATTAATCTGCTCTCCTGCTTCATCTTCAGTTGCAGCAGCCGTCTTTTCATCATCATTTATCATCTCACCTTCCACAGTATCTCCTTTGTCAAACTTGTCTTCACTTGTGTTGTCGTCAGCAGTCTCTTCCTTTGACTCATCTTCACTGTTGGCAGTAATCTCTTTTACTTCAGTAACCTCAACCTCTGGAAGACTTTGATCCGTTGGTTCTTCTAACAGTTCATCAGCTGAAGCTGTCTTAGTTTCCTCTGCTGCTTCATCTTCAGTTGCAGCAGCAGTCTCTTCTTCATTGCCCATCACCTCAGCTTCTTCCACAGCTTCCTCTTTGTCAGATTCATCTGCGTTCACTGTATCTTCTGCTGCAAATTCATCTTCATCTGCGTTGTCGCCAGCAGTCTCTTCTCTTGATTCGTCTTCACTTGGGTCTGCAGTCTCTTCACCTTCACTAATCTCATCTTCAGTTGTTGCTGCCTCAGCTGACTTTTTTGACAATTCATCAGCTGAAGCTGTCTCACTATTTTCCTCTGCTACTTCATCTTCATCTTCAGTTGCAGCTGCAGTCTCTTCTCTATCATCCACTTTAGCTTCTTCCACAGCATCCTCTTTGTCAGATCTACTTTCACTTGTAGCAGCCCCTTCTGCTTCATCTTCGTCCTCAATTCCGTCAATAGTCTCTTTTGACATTTCATCAGGTATAGCTGTGCTATTATTTTCTTCTTCTGCTTCATCTTCAGATGCAGCAGCAGTCTCTTCTTCATCGTCCATCACCTCACCATCCACAGCATCTTCTTTGTCAGATTCATTTTCACTTGTAGCAGTCACAGTGTCTTCATCATCACCAACCTTCTCAGCTTCCTCGTCCTCCTCATTGTCAGTTTCATTTTTAGTGGAGGCAGCCACAGTGACATCAGCAGTTTCATCCTTTGACTCATCGGCAGTCAGGGAAGCCGTTTTAGCTATCTCATCTTCAGTTGTTGCTGTTTCAGCTGACTCTTCTGACAGTTCATCAGCTGGAGGTGTCTCAGTATTTTCCTCTGCTGCTTCATCTTCTGTTGCAGCAGCAGTCTCTTCACCGTCGTCCAACATCTCAGCTTCTGCCACAGCATCCTCTCTGTCAGATTCATGCTCACTTGGAGCAGCCCCTTCTGCTTCATCTTCATCTTCACTTGTGTTGGCATCAGCAGTCTCTTCATCTGCAGCAATCTCATCCTCATTTGTTGCTGCTTCAGCTGACTCCTTTGACAATTCATCAGATACTGCCGTGTCATTATTTTCCTCTTCTGCTTCATCTTCACTTGCAGCAGCAGTCTCCTCTTCATCGTCCATCACTTCAGCATCCATAGCATCCTTTTTGTCAGATTCATTTTCACTTGTAGCAGTCACTGTCTCCTCTGCTGCATCTTCGTCTTTACTTGCGCTATCGTCAGCAGTCTCTTCCTTTGACTCATCTTCTCTCTTGGCAGCTGTCTCCTCTTCCTCTGCAACCTCATTTTCAGGGAGGATTTCATCAGCTGATTCTTCTAACAATTCATTAGCTGCAGCTGTCTCATTATTTTCCTCTCCTGCTTCATCCTCAGTTGCAGCATCAGTCTCTTCTTCATTATCCCCCATCTCATCTTCAACAGCATCCTCTTTGTCAGACTCATTTCCGCTCGTGGCTGTCACTGTCTCTTCACCATCATCACCCATTTCATCTCCCGCTTCCTCCTCATCGTCCGTTTCATGTTTAGTAGAAGCAATCACAGCATGTTCTTCTGTCTCATTCTCATCTTCACCTGTGTTGTCATCAGCAGCCTCTTCTCTTGACTCATCTTCACTGTTGGCAGCAGACTCTTTAACCTCAGAAACCTCATCTTCAGTGAGGATTCCATCAGCTGGTTCATCTATCAATTCATCAGCAATGGCCGTCTCCTTATTTTCCTCTCCTTCTTCATCTTCAGATGCAGCAGCAGTCTCCTCTCCATCATCCATCATTTCAGCTTCTTCCACAGCATCGGCTTTGTCTTCACTAGTGTTGTCATCAGCTGTCGCTTCCTTTGATTCCTCTTCCATGGTAGCTGTCTCTTGATCTTCAGCAACCTCATCTTCAGGAGGGATTTCATCAACCGGTTGTGAAAAATCATCCACCTTAGCTGTGTCACCTTCTTCTTCTGCTTTTTGATCTTCAGGTAAGACAGCAGTCTCTTCTCCATCGTCTACGATATGATTTGTCATGACATCCTGTTCATCAGATATTTCTTCATCTGTGGCACTCACAGTTTCTTCTGCTGCATCTTCACCTTCAGCCGTTGTGGCTTCAGGAATCTCTTTGCTTGATTCCTCTTCACTGATAGTAGTGTGTCCGTCTGAAGTTCTCTCATCTTCAGTTGTTAAGGTTTCATCCGGATCTTTTGAAAGTTTGTCACGTGTAGTGATGTCATCATTCTCCCCAGCTGTCTCGTCTGCATCATTAAGCATCTCAGCTTCCATCTGTTCCTCTTGATGACATTCACTTTCAGCTGTATCAGCCTCATTCTCTTGCATTGCAGTGTCTTCTTCGGTTGCCTCTTCCTTGGATTCATCTTCACTTATGGGGACGATTTCATTTCCATTTACGGCATCGGTCTCGACTTCATCGTCCTCCATCTTGGCGTCCACAGCCTCCTGATCATTATCCTCTGCAGCTTCATCTTCACTTGCAGCAGCAGTCTCTGCCTCTACAGCCTCTTCAACAGCAAATGTCTCTGCTTCCAACATTTCCTCTTTGTCAGATTCATTTTCAGAAGCGGCGACCACAGCTGTTTCTTCAGGCACATCTGTAGCGACTTCGCCAGCCTCTCCCTTTGTTTCCCTCTCACTTTCTTCTTCCTTTCCATCTCTGCGAAGTTGAAGGTCATTTTCAGTGTTCTCTCTTTCTATTTCTCCTACTGCTTGCTCAATAACATTTTCCACAAGTTTTCCTGCAGCCTTGGCTTCAGAAAGGTATTCAGAAGATGACGCCTTGCTGATTGTTGGTGTATTCCCAGCACTGCTCTTCATCAATAGAATTTTCCTTAAATCAAATTCCTCATTAAGGGGGGCAGTATTCATAACGTCCAGAGGCCCAGATGTCATTTTATTCTTCACACACGTCTCACACGGACAATAGTCATCATCATATTCACTTCGCTGGTCACTGTAAGATGTGCCTGTTGATGTCTCATTGCTTTTTGCTGCTTTATCAGAGGATTGTTTTGTTGCTCTCTTCATTCTGCCTCTTCTCTCTTCAGCTGCTTCTGCAGGAGGATTTGGTTGTTCTGTTGCGCCCCATATTTTCTTTAATTCTCTGTCTATACTTGTTTGTATTCTTCGGTGGACCTCGTGTTTAAGTTCATTTATCATAGTGTCAAGCTGCTCGCTGTCATCTAATTTCCAACGGACTTTGAACTCTCTCATTGCATTTATGTAATGCGCCATGAACTGCTTTTCTATTTTGTTCAGCAAATTTAAGATCAAAACAGGATCAGGATCTTGAGAAATCTTTGCGGTTAACTGTGATCTTTTCATAAAGGAAGGACTCTCAGAAACTGTGTCCTTTTGATGTTCTGATTCAACATCCTCTGGCTGTTTTTGTCCTCTGTTATTATTTCCTGAGCTCTGATTTGAGGATGGCGGTGTTTTGGGTAGTTCTCTTGGACTATCATTACTTCTGACAGACTCATTCGTCGAGGGTTCATCTGCCTTCTGGTGTTTTTCGTACGTTCTCTCCACTTCTTTCTCACACGGAGTATGACCAGTTGCCTTAATTGACAGAGGGGAGAGTGCATCACCTGCAACCTTGTCTCCCTCGCTGACATCTGACAACTTCTTTATTGTTTCTGCATTGTTTCCATTGTCACTGCTGTTCCCAGAGCCACCGGAGCCACTGTTGACGTCCACACCAGAGGATGACCTACGGTTAAACTCGTCATCCACACAGTGATGATTGTCAACTTTGTCATTCTTCTTTAAGATATGAGCACTTTTTGATGGATTGCAAAGCCAAAGAGACTGCAGAATATCCATGAGTTCCCGATATCGTGTGTCCTTTTCCTCTGCATTTTTGGGGTAACAATCTATTAACTGCAGCTTAACAAGGCAGTCCAAAAGACCCCGAGCTGAAGTGCTGAGTTTACGTCCAAACACGGGTGAAATCTCAGGTAAACTGTTGCATCTATCGAGCTTTGGGCTCAGTAGTACTTTCATCACCTGTACAGACGTATGGAATGTTTTGGATGTGTCGTGTCTTAGTGCATCATCATCCGCATTCGGATCCTGTGTGCTTATTTGAGAGGCATTGTTATGGACGTTGTTCATGACGACTCCTTCGTCATTTGCGTCGATTGCGTTTTTCGCAGCAGAACCTTCCGTCTCTAAATTGTTCTCCACGTTGCTCATTTTGCACTGTTCCTCCGCTGAGCCCGCTTTTTCATGAACTTCATCCACGTCAAGCATTTCGCTGTCGGCCGGTATTGTCTTCAGCCATTCATTTACAACCTCAGTAAAAGATGCATTTGGTAGGCTGGATGGAGCCAGTTCAAAATCATCAACGCCCGTCTTCGTCTCTGCTGAAATATGACAGTTATGGTGTCTGCATTTGCTGCTTTTGTTGCTTTTGCTATCGGAAACATCCCTGCAACACACTGTAGTTTCCAAGGGACCGATGCTGGTTCTGTTTGTGACGCACGATTTCAATTCTCCAGGGCCTGAAATTTCACACTTCTCTTCAATTACATCTGAACCGAGCAAAGATTGTGACAAATCACTGTCTTGTGATTCTCTATGTGACATCAGGTGGTGTTTTGTCTTGTTTGGTGGGATTGGATTAAGACCACACTCAGGTTTGGTTACAACTTGTGTCGTTGACTTTCTGGAGCCTTTGGATCTGCATTCACTTTCATTTTCTGCTTCCCCTGTATTTATTAAAGGACAACTGGTGTCGTCTCTTTTGCATTCCTCTGTCACATTTTTCTCCTCATCATTCTCCGCTGTCTTTTCAACATCTTCATGAATCACAATGTCTGTTACTTTGGATTTTCGAGAGCTCACAGACACGTTTGATTTGACAGATAAGGAACTTTGTGGCCGTCCTTCGTTTTTCTGTAAGTTATTTTTCAATGTAGTTGAAGTCTTTGAAAGTCCAGAAACGCTGGACTTTAATGAGAGCACTGATGGTTCTCTGTCTTCAGGGTTCTCAACTTTCACAACAGAAACTTCAGTTAATTTGGACTTGCTCGACACACCAGATCGAGTTGACTTTACTGACGCTGGGCTTGGTGTTCTACCAGGTGTCTTGGACTTTGATCTTGATCTTGTTGAAGCATTTGACTTTGCTGTCAAAGCACTTGGTGCTCGGTCTGTTTCATCGTCCACTTCGTCATTTTCCTCTGCTGCTTTTTTTACATTGGACTTTGCAGATTTCGATGACATAGCACTCTCTACTCTTATTTGACTTTTGTCATCATCATTTCTTACATCAAGTATCTCACTGGTTTTAGCAGAAGATATTTCAGAGGTTTTGGACCTCTTTGATACTGCAGAAACATTTGATTTTGCTGATCTTGCTGATCTGATGGACGTATTGCTTGTAGCCCTCTCAGACTGTTCATCATGATCAGCACCGTTATCTGCAGCTACATCCAGACATTTAGAATTGTTTGATCTTCCAGATTTAGATGACATGACACTCTCTGATCTCTCTTGACTTTTGTCTTCATCATTTCCTACATCCAGAATTGCAGTAGATTTAGAAGAAGAAACTTCAGAGACCTTAGATTTTGTTGATGCTGCAGAGACATTTGATTTTGCTGATCTTGACGATCTGACGGACATAATGCTTGAAGCCCTCTCTGATTGTTCATCATGATCAGCAACATGTTCCACAGATACATCCGGACATTTAGACTCATTTGATCTGGCAGATTTAGCTGACATGACACTTTCTGCTCTCTCTTCAATTTTGTCTGCATCATTTCCTACGTCCAGAATTTCAGACATTTTAGTGGAAGAGACTTCAGAAGCACAAGATTTACTTGATGCCGCTGAAACATTTGATTTTGTTGATCTTGCTGATCTGGCAGACATATTGCTTGACGCCCTCTCTGATTGTTCATCATGATCAGCCCCTTTTTCTACAGGTACATCCAGACATTTAGAATTGTTTGATCTTGCAGAAGTATTTGACTTTGCAGATTTAGATGAGATAGCACTATCTGATCTGTCTTGACTTTTGTCTTCATCATTTCCCACGTCCAGAATTTCAGACGTTTTAGCCAAAGAAACCTCAGAAGCACAAGATTTCCTTGATGCTGCAGAAACGTTTGATTTTGCTGATCTTGCCGATCTGACAGACATAATGCTTGAAGCCCTCTCTGACTGTTCATAATGATCAGCCCCTTTTTCTAAAGGGGTTTCAAGACCTTTAGAACTGTTTGATGTTGCAGAAGTATCTGACTTTGCAGATTTAGATGACAAAGCACTAACTGATCTGTCTTGACTCTTGTCTTCATCATTTCCACCATCAAGAATCTCACTGGTCTTAGCAGAAGATATTTCAGAGGTTTTGGACCTCGTTGATACTGCAGAAACATTTGATTCTGTTGATCTTGATGATCTGGCTGACATATTGCTTGGAGCCCTCTCTGATTGTTCATCCTGATCAGCACCATTTTCTACAGGTGCATCCAGACATTTAGACTCATTTGATCTTGCAGAAATATCTGACTTTGCAGATTTAGATGACAAAACACTTTCTGATCTCTCTCGACTTTTGTCTTCATCTTTTCCTACATCCAGTCTTTCAGTAGCTTTAGAAGAAGAAATTTCAGAGACCTTAGATTTTGTTGATACTGCAGAAACATTTGATCTTGCTGATTTGATTGACATAATGCTTGGAGCCCTCTCAGACTGTTCATCCTGATCAGCCCCTTTTTCTACAGGTACATCCAAATCATTAGAATTGTTTGATCTGCCTGATTTAGCTGACATGACACTTTCTGCTCTCTCTTGACTTTTGTCTTCATCATTTCCAACATCCAGAATTTCAGACGTTTTAGCCGAATAAACCTGAGAAGCACAAGATTTCCTTGATGCTGCAGAAACATTTGATTTTGCTGATCTTGACGATCTGACGGACATAATGCTTGAAGACCTCTCTGACTGTTCATCATGATCAGCACCATTTTCTACAGGTACATCCAGACATTTAGAATGGTTTGATCTGCCAGATTTACATGACATGACACTTTCTGATCTCTTTTGACTTTTGTCTTCATCATTTCCGACATCCAGAATTTCAGTAGCTTTAGAAGAAGAAACCTCAGAGACCTTAGACTTCGTTGATACTGCAGAAACATTTGATTTTGCTGATCTTGACGATCTGATGGACATAATGCTTGAAGCCCTCTCTGACTGTTCATCATGATCAGCCCCTTTTTCTACGTGTACATCTAGACATTTAGACTCATTTGATCTGGCAGATTTCGATGACATGACACTTTCTGTTCTCTCTTGACTTTTGTCTTCATCATTTCCTACATCAAGAATCTCACTAGTTGTAGCAAAAGATATTTCAGAGATTTTGGACCTCGTTGATACTGCGGAAAGATTTGATTCTGTTGATCTTGCCGATCTGACGGACATATTGCTTGAAGCCCTCTCAGATTGTTCATCATGATCAGCACCATTTTCTACAGATACATCCATACATTTAGAATTGTTTGATCTTGCAGATGTATCTGACTTTGCAGATTTAGATGACAAAACACTATCTGATCTGTCTTGACTTTTGTCTTCATCATTTCCCACATCCAGAATTTCAGACGTTTTAGCCGAGGAAACCGAGGAAGCACAAGATTTCCTTGATGCTGCAGAAACGTTTGATTTTGCTGATCTTGCTGATCTGATTGACATATTGCTTGAAGCCCTCTCAGACTGTTCATCCTGATCAGCACCATTTTCTACAGCTACACCCAGACCTTTAGAATGGTTTGATCTGCCAGATTTAGATGACATGACACTTTCTACTCTCTCTTGACTTTTGTCTGCATCATTTCCTACATCCAGAATTTCAGACGTTTTAGCTGCAGAAACCTTAGAAGCACAAGATTTCCTTGATGTTGCAGAGACACTAGATTTTGCTGATCTTGCTGATCTGACAGACATATTGCTTGAAGCCCTCTCTGACTGTTGATCATGATCAGCACCATTTTCTAAAGGAGCATCAAGACCTTTAGAATTGTTTGATCTTGCAGAAGAATCTGACTTTGCAGATTTCGATGACATGACACTTTCTGCTCTCTCTTGACTTTTGTCTTCATCATTTCCTACATCAAGAATCTCACTGGTTTTAGCAGAAGATATTTCAGAGGTTTTGGACCTCGATGGTACTGAAGAAACATTTGATTCTGTTGATCTTGCCGATCTGACGGACAAAATGCTTGAAGACCTCTCAGACTGTTCATCATGATCAGCACCATTATCTACTGCTACATCCAGACATTTAGACGTATTTGATCTGGCAGATTTAGATGACATGACACTTTCTGCTCTCTCTTGTGGTTTGTCTTCATCATTTCCTACATCCAGAATTTCATCTTGATCAGCAACATTATCTACAGGTACATCCAGACCTTTAGAATTGTTTGATCTTGCAGAAGTATCTGACTTTGCAGATTTGGACGAGATAATACTGTGTCCTCTCTCTTGATCAACATTTCTTCCATGAGGAGTCTCACTGGTTTTATCAGAAGAGACATCAGAAACGTGGGACTTCCTTGATAGTGCAGAAACATTTGACTTTGCTGACATGGCACTAGTGGCTCTGTCTGGAATGTCACTCTCAGCATTTTCCTCACACGCAGAATCAGAATCTGGTCGATGTGTAGACCCTGTTGAGACATTTGAACTGGATGATGGGACAGTTGGCACGTTGACCTGATCTTGTCCAACGCTTTCCCTTTCCCTTTCTCCCTCCGATTTGTTTTTGGAATCCTCTTTAAGTGATGTGGCACTGGATGCCCTTTGTTCATCTTCCTCATCAGACCCTGTTGTGTTCAATTTCAGAGACAAAGAACTCGGCGGCCTTTCTTCATTATCGTTCCCCTCTGATTGATTCTGTTCAGCAGCCCCTTCTGACTTTGTTGATTTTTCAGAGTTAGACATGGCACTTTCCGATGGTTTCTCCTCCATATCTTGAAACTCTCCATTGTTTATTTCTTGAGACTTATTTGATCTTGCTGAGGCATTCGATGTGATGGACATGGCACTGGACGATTGTTGTCTGTTTATTTCTACTGCCTCTACATCGCTGCTTGTGAGTTGTGCTTTCAGTTGTTTTGGATCATCTTCAGACATGTCTGCTTTGACTCCAGATTCTCTGCAGTGACATGGATACGACCCCTTGGATTTTTTCGACTTACTAGAATGTCCTGAAGCATTCGATGTTCCTGTACTCAAAACTTCACTCCTACTGGTCTCATCCTCGTCAGGGTTACTGTTATGAGTGTGGGAACCTGCTCTTGATGCACTCGGTGGGACATCGTCATCGTCCTCGGAGTTTGCTTGAACTTCTTGCTCTAATACTTTCGTGATTTTGACACTGGACTGATCTTGTGAGTCCTTTGAATGAACTGGGGATAAACTGCCAAGTTTTGCTTCATCATTTATTACCTTGGAATCATCAACAGTCTCACAGTTATCAAAGGTTGAGTACTCAGCAGTCTCAACACACACTTCTCTCTCCACCACTTGTTCTGTGTGCTCTTGGCTTGATGTGGACATAGTTTGCATACTTTCAACCATTCTCTTTCTACAAACCATCGTATGTGAGGATGCACTTGAGCTGGACGATCTAATGCGAGGATGAGCTCCGTACGTCTCTGGGATGTGGTTTTTCCAGATATCGTACTCCTGGTAGTGACCGCAACAACGACGACGGTGAGGCTCCACTGTGTGTCTTTGACAGCTCTTGGTGACGTAGGCCTCATCTGCCTCACCAGCAGAGACGCTCTCACATTCTGAAAGACATGTCTGATGTCCTTGGAGGAGCTCACAGGTCCTGCCTGTGGTCTTTCTTAATTTTGTGGACCAATGTAGCATTTCATCATTTTGTAACCGGAAGCGTACTTTCATTTCCATAGACAGACTGCCATCTTTATTCAAATGAACCAGTTTCTCTACATCATCGTCCATCAGTCCCTCACGAGCGTGTGAGCAGGAATCAACGTGATCGGGAGAGTCGGTTCCTTCTGGTAATGACTTGTCGGGAGACGCTGATTCTTTTGGGGATTTGCTGTCAGAGTCCACCTTTGGATAGATGATGCGGTTCTTCCGACCAAGTCCTTGGTTTGCTATTAAGATAAGAACAAAGAGAAAGAAAAGGATGTAAACAAAGAACGACGTAAACAGATAAATCTAAGTTGCCCATGTGTAATGCAGATGCTTTTCCACAGTAACTCCTCCTACCCTCGTGTCCTTCAGTGCAGCGAGCCGAGGGCGACGTCCCATTAAGCTTTGGAAGTTTGTCATCCAATGTTTTCCCAAAACTCTCCAAAATGGTGGGGTGAGAGGGCTCACGTCCTACACAGACGAGGACACTGGGGCACTGAAGAAGACCCTGAACACTGTCAATCTGTAACGACAGAGCACAGAGTATCAGTCAACATGTTTAATAAAGAAATTTAATACATCAACAGGCCGTGGGATTTAACATAAAGGATAAAGAGCGACGCACATGGCATAGAAGATAAACAAAGTAATCAGTGTACAAAGTTCTAATTCATGTTTAATACGCTACTTAGTTTTTAATTTAAAAAACAGATAAGATAGTAGCATACGAGTCGTAGTAGTAAGTAAATAATTTCAATTAAGTATCTGCCATGTTTGTTGACTTGCGATAAATTATATGAATGTGCAAACAAATTCTTGCTTATAGTTTTAAATACAAAAACTCAAACGTCTCAAACTCATCGCACATTTGTATTTATCTCTTCATTCATCATGTGGTGACATGTATTTATTAATTAATTGTATCCAAGCCAATTCAAATGACTTTCTTAACATGATAACAATTTCATTTGTTTTGTTAAAGTGCGCCATTTCTGCTCTGTACCACTTGTGAAATGCCAGCGGTGAAGCTCGGGGAGAAACATGTAGCCTGAAGCTTCTTAAAATAGCTGATATTATTTGATAGTTTCTATTATTTTGCTCATGAACAGTCAGTTTTGATGACAATGCAAAATCCACTGTCAGTAAAGGCAGATGAATGGTTTCATCCGTGGTCACACAAAGCCCAGGTGAAGATAATTAATTGCCGCTGTGGAAGACGCATTTCTGAAACACGACTCGTACTCAAAGTAGGGGAGTGGAGTTTCAACGTTGACCTGTTTCTCCTCTCTCAAAAATAGCTCTGATTTGACCAAGATTAATGGGTTTATGGAGAGATACCCACAATCTAAATTTATGTGTGTGGGAATATCCCTGTTTTACTCTCATATGCACACACTCAAAATAGTTATCCCATTTTATTTAGGGTACTGCTTTGGTCACTAAGAGCTGTACTCTGTACTCAAATTATTCTACGTACCTAAAATTTATGTAGCGGTGAACAAACTGATGCACTGATCATAAAACAAAGGAAAATGTACCACAATTCCTCGTGTCAAGATTTACATCCTAATAAAGAATGTGGATTTTTTTTGGGAGGTCGGATGTAGTTCTTTCTTCACTTATTGAGTGTATGATTTCCCTGAAAAAAGCATAAATCATCCTTCGAATGTAAAAACGGTTCCGTTTTTGGTGGATTTTTGCTTGTGTGTGTTACTTTTGACTTCTATATTAAAATGCAATCTTTAATCTAAGGTTCCTATTTTGATATTTTGATCGTTTTTGACAACTGTAACACTATGAGGCAGTTAGATAGCATCATTTAATAAATGAAGTGTGTGAATAATTTTTCCCCTGTGTGTCCTTACAGCCTGCTCATACAGATGACACGCTGACAGATGGCAGTAGAATGCTGCTGTGATCGTCCGATAATGCCTTAAGTTGCTCATTGCAGGCTCATAGTCCCTCATCAGCTTTTGAGCGATCTTAATACTTCATCGTGTGGTCATTTACAGTAAATCAGACGTTTTCCTCTTTCATAAGCAGGGCACCATCGAGCAGAAACGTGCCAAAGCTCTCAGTGGAGACCCGGGTAGCAATCCTGTCACTAGAGGCCTCTCTTTCACTCTGTGTTTCAGTCTCAAGCAACAACCAGCAACAACAATCACCAGCCTCAAATTCAGAAGAACAATGTTTCAGGAATACTCTTTGGAATTCATCAAAAATTACTGTCTCAAAATTCACAAAGAAATGCCAGAAGAAGCAGAAGAAGAACAGCTTTAAGAAAAACTATCTTGGCGCACTCAGACTCTCTTGATCTAATGAGAGAATATCATCGTATCAGAACCAGAAAATCATTGAAATGTCCCAGGTGTTAGTGAACTCACCCTGCGGCCCTCCAAAGTGTACAGCTTCCTGATGTGGTACTGCATGAGCTCAGAAACCTCCTCCAAGAATAGCCCCAAACTCCGTAGGGTCTTCCGCCGTAAGATGATGGTCTTCTGGAATGAAGGGTCGCTGTTCTTCAGCAGCACCACCCTCTTATTGTACCTATGATGATGGATTTGGTGGTCCGCAGGAGGCTCCTCGGGCCTGGTCGGCCTCCGGAGAACATACTGGTGGCTGTGATATGGTTGACTGTGATACAGCGGAGTCTCTAATGCTTCCAATGTGTGGACGTGTCTGTACTCAGAGCAACGGCAGCATTCCTCCTGAGGTTCATGATGACGGCCCACCATTCCATGCTGGGGGATCCTGGGAAGCCTGCAGGAGTGAGACGACTTGTGAGAGCTTTCGCCATCTATGGCGTTGAAGCACTGGAAGTTGCTACTGTGGGACATTTTGGTTGACGTTAGGCGCTCCCCTCTAGAGGGTGATGAGGCTCAGCTGAGGAGAAGAGGGGAGGCAGATCAGCACAGGCAAACAGTGACGGGGGATTGTCATGTCTGTCCTGGGCTGACTAGGGAGAAAAGACAGCGCAGAACATCTGCATGGATCCCACTCAGCTGAAAGACAAATAAAAACAAACTTAGAAAAGAAGGTTGAACACCAGATTAAACAGTACAGCTGCAAACTAAAACATAAATTTGGAAATTTGGACATTATGTCATGTCTCACTATACAAAACTTGCACTGGTTGGTACAAAACACAAAATAAATCAGACTGAAAAAGATTTAAATGTAGATAAGATGCTATATTACGTGTTTGCAAAATTCCAAAATCGGATGCAAAGATTGTTACATATTGCCACGAAGATCAGAGATTAAACGAAGATAGTGATAATGAGGATAAAGACACAAATAAATCCTCCAAGTTACTTAAAATAATAAGATTAACTCCCTGCTCGCAGTGAAAGTGGATATCACATCAGTGAAAACCACAAATCTTCAAAATAACAAAAAAATCCATAGGATTAACCATAAAAAAACAAGATGTCTGCCTGAATCCGGGTGCATTCATATCGAGACAGCTGTTGCTTGATGGACGGGGATTCAAGTCTAAAATTCTGTGAATAATAAATCAGGCTAAGCTTGACTGACACCTATAAAGAGCAGGTTTGACTATTTATTCTCAGTGTTGTGTGTGTTGCATTCCACATGTTCCCCCAGAAACAGAACAGGAAGCAAGTGATAAATCTCACTCTCAAAAAATAAAACAGAATTATATCTTTATTTGATTTGTATCCGTCCCATTCTCATGTGCTTCTTTATCAGGTTCTTTTTATATGTTAGCTGATCGGTTGGGCACGTGTGACAAATTTAGCCCTTAAATCTGGATAGTTTAATATAGCCTGGAGAGAAGCATTGTGATTGCATAAGAAGAAAACATGAATAGAAAATCTTATTTAAACCTCCATATTCTCATAGTCTGGGATTATGAAGGCACGCCTCAGTCCAATTTACCAAGTTCAGCGTTTAATTTGTGAGATTAAACACTGACTTTGTCCACTGTGTATGTCATGATCCTAGGATTAATATGCTCTACGACATCATAGATGTTCAGTATATAAAAGTGCAGAGTCAGCAGCATGAGAAAACAATATTAAATACAAATATATACAAATATCACATCACAAAATTAAAGGAAAACAAAGTAGAAAGAACATACTCATATCTGTTACTGCTGAGCAAAAAAAAATGAATGTACGGCTGTATTAGAGATGGAAAACCACATTTTTTTATTTTTTTATTTTTTTATTCACCACAGCCAGGAAACTATGCGGCCTTGGACTCCTGAGTATAAGACAATTAACTCCTTTACCATTTAATTAGTTATTAAGTACACTTTAAAGCGATACATTTTAAAGGGCATTTTCACATTAGAGACCCATTAACAATTCAGTGTACAATGTAGAAAAGACATTCCCAGAATGCATCCTGACATCATATCTATCTGTGGATATCTTTGGAAACAGTGATCATTTTACTAGAATTGAAAATAAAACTTCAGGAAGTTGGACACTCCGGTGATGACCTCGTGTTTGGTGACAGAGGCTGCAGAGTTACAACGAGAACAAAACTAATTTCCTGTAGCCAGAGGAATAGGCTAGATATATTTTATGAATTTTCATTATGTGCTCCTTTTTCGCTCTTTCGCCAGAAATATAACAACGCCACCATCCACTATCTCCACTATCGTGCACGTTAACGCTGTATGATTTCTGCAGCGGCGTAATTCTACAAATGAGCACATTCTGTAGCTTAACTAAAACATAAAGGTCATCTAATTTTCAGATGTAGCAGATAGAAAATCCATTCATTATGTGGTAATACTCACATGATTCACATCGTCGCCCCGTGCCAGAACTCCAACGCTTCGTTCGGAGAGGGTAGTTCCGATGCGAGCGAATGAGACGTAAACTGCCGATGAAGTGACAGGCGGCACTTCCCAAAGCCCTCGTCCAGCAGTGGGCCTACCTTCTAAGCACATACATGAGAAGCTAAGGATAGAATGGAAAGCCCCGCTAATCACTCTGAGATTGGACTGAAATCTGCTGAGGCTTTGGACACATGACCTGGACTTGACCGTTGCATAAAGTCAGCTGAACAATCCTATAGAAAGCTGTGACAAGGTATGACTTGGCACTATGCTCCTCCTCCTCCTCCTCCTCCTCCTCCTTCCAACTGGCAGGCACTCTGTGTCCCTTCAGACATCACGGTTAAGCGGTATTTACGGCTGTACTGTGCCTCTGATGGTACACCTTGTTTGGCTCCCTGTTTATATGTATCAATACTTGATTCATTCATTAAAATGATCACTCAGAACACAGCACATACCGGAAGATGAACCGAATCCTTCTTGCATCATCTCGGGTCTTTCCTGTACCAAATTTGTCATATTAAAATTATTAAAACCTTGCTTAATAAAACCGGATCGTCTTCCTCGGCTTTATTTTTAGCAGCTTCAGACAATGGTAAAGCTGTCAAAAAGAACTCAGCGGTGCAACATGAGAATGGGGCTAAATGTCACATACCCCGCTTCGCTGTCGCCACGGAGTCACCACGCCGTGAATCAGAGGCCAAAACGTGACAGCAGGAGACAGAGTTGTCTTAGGGGTTACTTTGTGATAAATGGGAAATCGCGGCGGTATTTAATGTAGTGATTTGTTTTCCAGAGCAGCGTGATCCTGATGGAGGGGGGTGGGGCTGATTAGCCGACTTCACCTCTGCTGCTCTGCTGGCACAGACCGAGCTGACAGATTGCTGTGACTCAGTGTGTGAAACAGAGGAGTCATGGAGGAGTCTGCTCGCACTTTGGATGAGATCAGCACGGTATTCATTCAGACCTTGAATTCCAGGGGAAGGAACAGTGAGCACATCTGTGGATTGGTCATGAGAGCGTAGACCAAATAATAAACAGATGCCTTTAGGGCTGTCATCGTTAATTATGTGGAAAATCAATGAATCCTCTAAATATTATGTCTCTATTTGGATATGATTTGACTCTGAGTATGGGTCAGTCGGAGTTTCTCACTGTGAGGGAGACAATTTCTAATCCCAATATGTTTAATGTCATAATAATTCAGACAATTTAATAAAGATATGACAGAAAGCGGTAAATGGTACATTATCCCTTTAAGATGCGATGACCTGTGACCTACATGATGATGATGCGCTACATTGGCATTAGTTCTTATCTTTGGTTTTTCATGTCATGGGTCAGGTGAAGTCGGTGCATTTGTCTCTTTTGCCATCAATCAATAACGTGTCATTTTAATCTGTTATCTTTTTTAATCAAGTCATCCGTTATAATGGATTAATCGTGACCAGATCTGCACGATATGGAGAAAAATTGTGATGTGCAATTACTTGTTGGATGACATAATAACAAAATGTGAAGCACTGCATCCGAGATTGACTTAATCGTGGGTGTGAAAAAATGCACTTTGACCTCTGTCTGCACTCGTATGTGATACTACTGCTCACGATCACACCCGACACATGTTTTTGCCCAACATCTCGCCTTATCAGAGTCTTCTCATCGACTCATTTAGGAACCAAATCTTCGTCTCCGGCCACATTTCTCCATACATTTGCTACTAAACAAGCGCCTTAACAACATTATTATCTTTTCTTGAATTTTATCGTAGCATATAGCGCAAATGACTTATTGCGACAATGATAAAAATGTGATAGATCGTTCATCCCTAATCTTGACAGCCCTGGTTACTTCTACTGCCTTTGTTGCATCTGAGATATCCTTAGCTATTTTCGATACTTTGTGCCGTCTCTAAATATCACATTGGGGTCAACTCTCTCTTTTCAAGGACAAAGGAGCAGGCACGGAGCACACGAGGGTTCCCCTTATCAGAGGCTTACAGACGGTATGCCGATCCCTCCCCGTGATGCCAGGAGTTTCAAGAAGTGCTTAATCACAAGAGCGCCCACTCCCATGAAGTCTGCACACATACACACGCACGCACTAAGTCGAGCCCTCACGCTGCCATCTGTCTCCAGTGTTAAGGAGCTTGATGGCTCCTGGTCGGGTGGAGTCCACATGGATTGGCAGATTTATTGTCTGCTGAGGAGCGTTTAAAAAATGGCAGCAAGACCCCCTGCTGAGCCACAGCGGTGAGTCACCGTGTTCAGGACGTGTGCGTAGACGTCCGCTGACTGTCGGCTTTCCTGTTCGAGGAAGGCACCGCCCCTACAGCCGCTCACGGTCCAGAGTCAACAATCAGGGATTATTACACTGATGATTTATTGTTTGATTAGGATTTCTTTTTCTGTGCCTGGGTTGCTGCTCTTCTTGTCACAGTATTTCAAATTCTAATTACAACCACCACAACTCTCAGATCTGTTGGGTTGGACAAAACCACAATGGGATCATCTACATATACCTTTTCAAAATCAAATCAGATTAAATGACATCGACATCTTTTAGCCCTAAGAAGCACATTTGGGCCTCAGTCACAGCGTGAGTCCTTGAAGCTCTCCATTTGTCAAGCTCACACGTGTACACGCACTGATGCTGTGGCTTAGTCCCCCCTTCCCCAGTTGCTGTTATAATATCAGGGCTAATTGGTGTACAAGCTGCTGTGCAGCAAGGTACCTGCTATGTTAGTCAAAGGCCAACTGGAGCTTTACACACACCGGGAGGTCAAAAATACAAACAATGTTAGGCAACGTATCAAATTAGGTGGCAGAAATGCCACAGGAGTAGCAGCACCGTCTTCACACCTGCACTAAATAAAGTTAGAACAGGTGACCTTCCTTGATTTGATGTCAAGTAATTATTATGCAGCAAATGTCACAACGATTGACAAGAATGAAACTAAAGTGGTTTAATATGTTTTTGATAACAGTCCGCATTCACCACTCACACTTTATAATATCAATTTTAAGTTTTTGGGGGGGTTGACAAATGACAGTGACAGAGGGGTTGATGAATGATGTAATATCTTGAAAACAAATGACAGTAGATACTGTATGTGTTATATAGGATCTGATCTGTGGGATTTCTCTTCAGAATAACAATGACTATTCTTATTTGCAGAGTTTTCCCAAAGACAAAATCTAAACATGTTCTAGCAACAGAAAATCTCCATAAGATCCACTCCAACACAGTATCCAGATTTTTAAGTTCGCATTTCTCTGCAATTTCTACGAGTCGCCTTGGTTATCGGTGTATTGTTATTTTGAGCCGACCTCATCCTGCGCCTGAAGTTAAACAGATATTTAAGGAGACCTAAGAGGTGCAAGGAAACAGACTCATTTTTTTTTTGCCACAATTTAATCCCTGGAAGAAGTAACCTGAGGCAAATTCCTTAACCGTAACCTTCACCTGGTGAGGACATGGTGAAGATCACAGGGAGAGAGTATAAATAGAACCAAGGGCGGGACCCAGGCTGTGTAAAGCGCTAATACCATTTACACAATCCTGCAGTTGTGTACCTGTATATAAATCATTTTAAGAATATACGTAATCTCCCTGAATAAACATATCTCTGTTTTCATTATTTTCAAGAAACACATGTGACTCAGCCTTTTGAATTCACTAGAAATTTCAATATCAATTTTCTGAATGGGATTTTAGCCGCGTAATCAATCCTGTTGATTGAATTGTGTTAAAAATATAAAGTCTGCACTTTTTCATTTTCAAATGCAACTATGTGCATGTGACAATAGTCCATGAGCGTGATTCAGTAATCTACGAGATGCACGTGTGCAGTGCCCCTCTCTCTCTCTCTCTCTCTCTCTCTCCCTCTCCCTCTCTCTCCACATGTGTTTGTGTGTGTGGGTGTCGACATGTTTCTGTTGCATATACAAGTCTGTCATATTTTAGACTTTACTAACTGTTGGAATCAATCATCAAAAGTAAGATAAAAATTTTAAAAAATAAACTGCTAATTCCTCCATTTAATTTTTTGATCATATGACATGTTGTCAAACATTATTTGATTTATAATTAAATAATTTAAGTTTGATAATAACAACGTCAAGTACTTTTTTGATTTCATGTCTGTCGGACTGTCGGAGTTATCTGGAGTGTGTGTGAGTGTCTGTGGAGGAGAATATCACCTCACAACAGATATATCAGAGACATATTTTGATCTTGTCTCATTTGTGATAATTATTTCTTGGAGATGTATAAGAGTTTACTACAAGACAAACATTGTTATCAGGAGCATGAATCAAACCCCCACCTCCAGAGGAGACTACAATCTGAACGCAGCGCCATAGATTGTTTGATCATTATGACCACGATGATCATGACGAGTATGGTTATTAGATGTTTTTTTATGGACACAAAAGATTTTATTTGGATGCAGCGCATAGAAATGTACATACTTTTAAAGTGTTGCTACCTTAGCTTAGCCAGCTAACAGCTTAGCCTTAGCCAGCTAGCAGACAGTGGGATGTGAGCTGAAAAAATGGGGTTGCTATGATAGCGATAGAGGACGGTTACCATGTTCTCAAATAGATTTCATTAGATTCCAATTGATTTTTCATTTTCAATCAATCACTGAAAATCCAACACCACCCAATCCCCCCTGGTGTCCCTCCAGGCTCACTGCTTGGTCCTCTCATCTTCACTTCCAAATGCTACAACTAATCATACATTGCCACGTAATATAATTCCTCTGTTAAGTGGACGACACCCAGCTCTACATCTCCACCCAAAACATCACTGTCACCGTTCTCTCCACCCTCACCAACTGCCTCACTGAAATCTAAACCTCTTGATCAAAACCTTCTTGAAGGACTTTCTTCAAACTGAAGCGCAAGAAGACCATCATAGGCCGCAAATGAATGCATTTGGCTGACGTTTTTATCCATAGTGACACCCCGACAGAAGAGGTATTCATGCAGGCCTCTTGTCTACATGTCGGCTATCTTCCCATAACTAGATGACGGTCAAGTCTTGGAACTCAAAGCCTAATGTGTGACAATTGTATGACAAATCAAGACACAAGTCCAGCCAAGTCTTTTACAAGTCCTACATTCAGCCTATGTCCGTTTAGTTATTTCATGTGCCTTGTATTTGAGTTGTCTCCTGTTCTACAGTATGTTTTTATAACATTCATGTATACATTTACACGTGAACGTGTCTCAGGATCAGGATAACAACCACGCAGGAAAGAGCCAAATAAAGAATCAGGTGTAAATGACTGATCACACTAGTTTAATGACTTACTTGGTGAAACCGGGACTGTCTTGTGTAAACCAGGACATCTGGTTCCTACTTTAGACATGTATCGACATGTGATGGGTGGAGTTATGATCGTCATAGGTGGTTTAAATAATTCCATGAAATAACAAACCGTAAACAAGTTTTTTAAGTTTCATAATCCAAACAATAATAATGTGCTCTAGACCATCATGTCCAAGTGTAGTCACAAAACTTAGGTGTCACAGTGATCAGATGATGTCCCCAAATCAAGAGAATTCATGACGGACGGACAGACAGACAGACAGACAGACAGATAGATAGATAGATAGATAGATAGATAGATAGATAGATAGATAGATAGATAGATAGATAGATAGATATTATGGCAATAATTACATACTGTATGTACAATATGTTAATGATTCCTGCATGGTTTTATGAAACATTCTTGCCGGTGAGGTCAAGGGCTTTTGTATTTCATGACTTTTGAGAGATTCTTAGCTCCCTACCCCCCTGGGTAAAGTACTCACCGAAAGTGCAAACTGTGATATTTTACAGAGGCCATTTTTTTCCACACCATAGAGTTAAGTTTTAAAATGCTTATCAGAGTTATGATTCCTGAAAACTTTGTATTACTTTACATCACCACATGTGCTGCATTAGGACCAAGAATTCCAGTTATAGTCACAGTAATGTATGTTTGCGATTTTTATTTTATTTTGTAATGTAGTGTTGTAGAAGCTGTTTAGAATTTGGAGATTTGTACCCAGCCTGCGTTCAGCACCGATGGAAAGTGGACCATTCACGACAGTTTTATAACAAATCTATTTTGAGCTTTATGTTCCTGAGATCAGTCCTCTTGTGCTCACTAATACTGGCACTACTCTGAAGTATTCCGCCATCTGTAATAAACATAGACCTATCTAGATCATATCCTGTTTTGAACCTGCCAACACGATGCTTCAGTTGAAGTGTCCAAACTCTGGGGACATCTGTGTGAGTCATTTCCGCGAGTCTCATTTTTGATGTGAAGTCTTTAAGGAAATGGTGCTGTGCATCCAACAGGAAGGGATTCCTCCAAGCTCAGACATCAACAACAATCCAGATCCCACCCTTAACGTATGGTTGGTGGATCTGGAGCCTGGAAACGATGCCAGAATGACCCGTTGTCAAGGTCACTGAGGAGCTTTCTTAGTCAGAGAGTCTGCGAGTAAACAGCGCAGATCAAGGCTACGGAAACGCTGTGTGTCATGGCTGACGTGCTTCACCTTAACATGAGTACATGTGAACGAGCTTTCATGTTCCTGTGTAGGAGCTTGCATCACGTATCTTTCATCATGAATCTTACACGTCCGGTGTTTCACCCACTGGGAGACGTTAAACTAAATAGTATTTCCTGACGTGTTTGGTTTTTTTTTGTTCCTAATCCATGCGTGACTCCTAATGTATATGTTTGTGCGGTATACACACATTAGAGGGTTAAAATGTTGACAGCAAATAAAAAGGAGAGCGTTATCAAAAGAAAAGGCAAACAAATCAAAACAAAAGTCGATTTAGAAAGCATCATACAATAAGTTACGACTAATTTAACCTGTTAAACTCTGATGTAACCACACAAGGTTTACAAAGATAACCAATATATTAGGATGCATTCTGGAGAAATGTGACCAAACACACTCAGACTAAAGAAAATGTGGGAAATTGAAATGTCACAGTTTAAAAATGAATGGTTTCTGCACTAATTTTGGAATTTATTAAATCATAACTTCACTAAAAACTGCGTGGTATACTCAATTACGATGGGTTACCAATGTGAAAAAGGCCAAATGCATCCAAAATCATTTAAATAACCCCTTAAGCTGCATTCTGTTACCACTGTATTTACTGTGATGCTCCGAGGGCAGCAACCTGTCACAGTTAGTAAATATCACTGATCATTTTTGCTGAAATCATATAATTTTGTCCCCATAAGGCTGTCAGGGTGTCCCAGACTGCCGTGGAGCAGCGTCGTGCTTTGCTTTGTCTATCTGGAGCAGTAGCTGTTAAAAGGGGCTTACTCAGACAGCTGATGTTATAGCATCACTCATTGAACTCATTACTGTGTCTGTTTTTCAGGATGCATTCTGAGTAAACTGCGCTGGTGCAGGATGATGGAGCCCGAGCCGCCATGGCAGCGCGTAGACCGCTAAAATGGAAAAAGGGGAATAACCCAAAGATCAAAGTCAAGGAGTGTGTGCCTATCCAAACACGTACAGCTTCCAAGTCTGAGCTCCTTAATGTTTGCCTTTATTAGAAGTTGATGGGTTTTTTTTTTACAACTGTACATTTTGGGGTAACAGCTTGATGCCCTAAAATTCCCTTTTTAAAATAATTTTGTATCAAAACTTTTAGGTTTTGAATTTTTCCAAAATTCATCCTGGCTTTTATAATCCCACTTGAACACTGATTGAGCTGTCGTCATAAAAATGCTCACACGGTGTGCAGCATCATAATTAGTTTAATTAAAGCGTGAATCTCGACTCATGGTTATTCCCCCACCCCCACACACATACAAACACACGGAACAGATACGGACGTTCTATCTCTTAAATGGAACAACCACATTGCAATTAGGAAGCACAATAGGAACATCCTCCTCCACATTGAGGTGAAGAGTTACAGCACCCCAGGGAGAATCTGCAGCAGTCAAAAACAAGCCAGATAGCTCCACGGCATGCATAGGCCAGAGCAAGCCATGCTATCGGAGAGAGAGAGAGAGAGAGAGAGAGAGAGAGGGAGAGAGAGAGAGAGGCCGATACAGGCCAGGCTGGGGAAAATAGGACATGCGCTGCATTTATATCACTCGTCTTAAAAACAATAAATCTGTGCTGAAAACTACTTCATAAATTCTTTCATGCTCTTTTTCCAGAACGCTCCTACTTTGTGTGAAATACCTGCGACGAGCCGTCATTAATGTCTTCGTACGGCAAAACGGTTCAAAATTCCTAAACACAAAATCGCCACGTGCGGTCACGTACGCCGCTCGCCGAACTGGATGTACTTTCGAAACGCAGCGTGCTCACTGCAGCAGAGCAGAAGCAGCGCTGCCAGTGCCGGTTTGGTAATCAGGCCGGACTTATGGGTAAATGGAAATCAAGCCTTCTCCTCTTCTCCTTCCCTGGGTTGGCAGCCACGCGCTGGCCTCGCTCCGTGCTTTTTCCGCTGGCTGTATCTGCTTAGAACAGGTGCCGGATGCCGTTCGGCTGCAGCATTCACAGCTCAGGTACGGGTGGGAGGCCCTTGGCCGCTCAACCGGTCCCCCAAGTTTTCCAGGGGTCCCCATCTGTGTCCCTGCACATCTTCTGCCACATGGCACCTGTCCCTCGACGAGTCTGGTCCATTCTTTGTCCGGCGACGTACACGCCTGCCTGCCACCCCACACTGTGCCTGTTGTTGAGCCACAATGAGATGAAGAATAGCTGCACCCATAATCCCTTGCTGTGAGATGTGTGTGCATGTGTGGTGTTTTTTCCCCCCTTCTTTCCTCCTTTGGCCAGATTTGGGGCCAAGTACAAATTGTAAACAGGTTATTATGCTGCTGTAACACACTCCAACTGGAAATGAACTCCAACAACATTCAGTATTTGCTTATGTAAGTTTGTCTTTATCGGTCAGACGGAGTAGTTTCATTTGGTGTGAAAGTTTGATGGGCATGTGGAGCCCCATTTGTATTTTCCCCCTTACCAGACATAACAGGAAAAGAGATGTGTGTATGTGTACGTGTGTGCGTGTCAAAACAATCGCTCGGAATCATGACAATCGTACGTAAATGTGTTGTGTGATATTTAAATTTGCTTGATTCGTTTTTATCGTCTCAAATATTAAAAGGAAGCAATATACTGTTAAACAATGTTTTTGCCCGGACTATCGCCACGCCACTACAATACAATGTTTATTCTAACATTTCCCACTAGGTCGCTTTAAAGGGCCTCCCAGCCTCGCTCACACACTTTACATGGATATGCCTTAGTCACGTAGTTCAAATCAGCCACTTCCTCTTGACCTGCAGTTAATAAGTGAAGAACATCATCCATAGCACAAAGGACCAACCCCAAGATGTGACGTGACCGGACCGCTCACACACACACACCGCCTAGACAATGAACGCTGGACCCAGCAGACAGTCGGCCTCCTCCGCGGCTCCGGAGGACGTATTTAGGTGATGGCTGCTCGTCTCCGTCCCGGCAGATGGATAATATTTTACACAGCTGCGCTACCTCTCAGCCCGTCCACACGCACCCAGTCTTACGTTAGCTTTGCAGGGACCGCTAAGTTGTTTGTTTGTGCAGGGATGTGACATTACAGCAAAGGGGGGAAGTAGGAAACATAACAGACTACCTGACAGGCTCATTCCACAGGCATGACCTGAGACTGGAAGTGAGCCAGCCAGCAATCAGAAAGAAATAACAAGACTCTTTTGTTTGTTCAGCCTATATCCTTATAATCGCAAATAAATGTAAATGCTGTGACCCCCCCGTCCGCGAGGATTAGAATCGATTAGTCAAATATAGGGGATTGTTTGCCTTTATTCATGAAAAAGTCTCCGTTTCTCCCCATTAGACCTCCTCTTCTTAAATATTCCTGTAAATAATGCCGTGTCTCTGTTGCCGCTTTTTTTTTCTCACCGTTCTCTTCCTCCCGTATTGATTTATTGCATTTCTTGCTGAAACAGCAGCGATCGCTGTCTTTGCACCTCAGCAGAGGCCTCTGAGTAAAGGTTATGATGACAACAAGTCAAGTCTGAGGGAGGAAAAGACGTATTCGCTTCCTGAGAATTGACAGTAAAGGAAGCAAACAAATCTCAGCAAAGGCCTCCGTAGGGTTTCTCCCACCGTCTCGTCTTATTCCTGCTTTTTATGGGTTTAAAAGCCGTTGATTTTTAGCATCTTTAGATTAGATTAGATTACATTTTTACATTTTATATTGAGCTCTTTACTTGGATCCCAAACATCTTTGAAAATATCAAAGCAGCCGTGATCATTATGGGATATAATTCAGTCGCAGCCACGTCCTGCATTGTGCGTCCGGGTACCACGCGGACCTTATGTGCGCTCACTGCGATGACGCTTTGTTGACGATGGAGTCTTTGTCCTTGTCCGAGTTATGGCGTCCTACCCTAAGGTGGTGGAACGTGAATTTTTACCAGGGGAGTCTGCGGTAGGACTCACGGCTGACCCCGATAATTCGGGCGGATGCGGCACCAAACATTACTTTCACCGGGGTGATGCCTGGGGCACCACCCGTCCGGCTCCAGAAGAAGGGACCCTCGGCTGACTTTGGAACCCCTGAAGACCCAAAGGGTAATGATCTAACCCGGTAGGAACGAACACAAAATTGCCCAGGTGCAAACACAGGTGTGTGATGAATGTTGTCATTCTGCTCAGTTTAATCACACACTCAGCAAGTGTTGTGGCAGCACAACATCATGGATGGGTAGCGATTTAGTGAGAGAAGTCATGTTTGGGTACGGTTTCAGTATCGGAGTGTAGCGTAAGAACGCCGTTTGTCGCATTTGTCGTGTTATGTCGGCGTGTTTGTGGAAAGGGTACAGGCCGGGTTGACAAAGGTGAAAAATGGTGGGTAAGTAAAGACGGGTACGTAAGATGCTAATCAGCATAGCACTGTTTCCTCCCGCTAGCTGAACAGCGGGTTCCCTTCCCTCGCTCTGGCTCTTTAATGCTGGGCCCAGCCAGGCCCAAACATCCTGACGGAGAGAGGCTTTTCCCTTATCAGTCAGGAAACACTGCTCCTCCGCCACATCCTCTTTAGAAGAAGCACGACTCAACCGTTCCCAAAAAATGCAGGAAGACCAGCCAGACTCCAGGATTTGTAAA